>NBIV01000263.1:0-142545 GCA_003194525.1 Gracilariopsis chorda
AAATTGAAAAGTGTTTTTAAAGCAGCTGTCTTAGCCTATCTGGAAACCCTTCTTCTCGAAGCTCCTGGTGTCACGGTTCTGAAGGAAATTCAATTTATCGCGGACTGCATCGGGTACAGCTTATTCGTAAGGACTTCTGTATATTTTAGACAACGAAAGCGATCTCCGGATAAGACAAAGTCTCCGAAGAGTCGTGGTGCTGAAAGTGGGAATAGAAGTGTGCTAAAGAAGGGACTCTTGAAATGCAATCAATAAAATAACAAGATGAGGCGATGCCTCTTCTTGATAACGATTAAGACGGAGGATTCTGAGCAGGAGGAAGATGGTGGAATGATCTACGTGGCTAATTTAAATGGTTGTAAACATGGACATGGTCCCTCTGGAGCTTTTGTATTAGAGATCTCAACCCGCAAATGCGTTCTGAAGTGATACATATGACGAAAGATTTGGATATGAGATTTAGAGATACGATACGATACCTGAAAGACAAGTAAAATCAAAAGACAAATCCGGTATCGGCGATGTAGAAGTTGAGGTATGCTTCCTCCATAAGAAATCCCCGCGATTTGGAAGGTGTAAGTTTTTGTGACCTGTTCTTTTCGTTGAGCCAGGAGGATGCAGGGAATAAAGGATTCTTCGCTGCCGATGATTCGGGTAGGATGAAGTACGCTTGTTGGTCGTTTCGAGAGTGGATGGAAGACTACCAGAAGTTTGGCATTGTTTCGTGGGTATCTATTGATTGTAAAGCCATAGCCAATAGATACGGTTCCCCTCTTGTCGCCACTAATGGAAGAGCCAATGATGGTCATGTGTTGACATTTTTCATGGGATACATGTGATCCGAGACAGAAGAGGACCTCGTACGAATTCTGTTCTACTTCAAGTCTATAGTCGCCGTCTCACCGGCGATGGTAGTAATGGCTCAGAACACTGCAAGTACAAATGCAGCTGAGAAGGTTTTCAATTCTTCCTATATAAGCCTCGAAGAATGGCATCTGAACGAGAATCAGAAGAAGAATATGGCCAATTGGTATAGAAAGATTGGTAATATGGATTGGATGCACGATATGAAGAAAGAACTGTTCAACATCAGAAAGTCATATACGTCGGAAACGTTTTTCGAAAGCAGGAGAATGCTAGAATCCAAGTACTTTGATGCTTTTCACGATCGTCTCCCTGTGTGGTATAAGTACTTGTACCACTACAAGCCACCTATGCTGGTGTCTTGCTTCCGAAGTGCGGCTGTACCTACCCATTAAATGTTACAAGGAATTGGCTACACCGAATGTTCTAATTCTGCATACAAGAAGATCATTATATCGAAGAAGATTCCCTTGTGCATGGTTCCTTTGGAGGTTCGGCGTATATCCTAAGAACGGGCTGATACCCATAACTTGGGGCTTGTATGAACCTTATCTTCTCAAATCGGAAGATATGGGAAGACAAGAGAGCTAGAGCACTTTTTACCTGTAGAAGTTGTAGATAGCCTGGTGGCTGAGTAAACGAACTACGCTTTGGCGCACTTTGTAGATTTGAGCATTAAGCCCTTGAAGAGCTACATTCTTTCCAGCACAGAGGTTGTGGATTATTAGCAGGAAGCGTGGCCGGAAGCAATCAGAAACCTGGAAAGTAGTTCAACCACAGCAATTGGACCTGTAGCTCGCTTTATATTGAAATGGGGAAGCCATCTGAGTCAGAGCTAGAATGCGTCGTTGGAAGAAGAACGCTGATCACAAGAGACAGTTGTAAAATTCCCAAAACGGTATAGGAGGTCGGGGAATGACCTAAGGCAGAGTTTTTGTGTCTGTTCCTGTGGGAAGCTGTGGTCCGTTGGCTTTGCTTTTCGTCACATAGTTCGATGTGCTGTGGTTTATCAGGAAGAACGTCTGTGGTTCCCTGAACTACGAAACATAATAGGATTCTTCATACCTCTTGAAGTGCTTTTCTCTACATACTGGAGAAAAGATACATCTGCTTTGACAGTCCCATAAATGGCCAAAACTCGGGTCAGAGACCCCATATTTCAACAACGAGGAGATGAATTACCGACTACGCCATTTTGAAGAGTCGACAGAGAAAGAGTTCATCCCCATTGACTCAGATATACTTAGAACCAGTAGAGAAGACTCGGAAATAGATGGTACAATACGTACATGGAAGGAAAAAAAAACCTCTACGATGCTTCACATCGACAAGCTACTGGAATTGGACGTGTTGCGGTGAGTGGTGTTCTACGTCTTTTAAGGGATGCCATCGCGGACATTCAGTAAGGAAAAGCCACACGCTTCGAAGCTAGAGGTACCTGTAAAACAAGGCTGGCTTCAATAGCAGAACACGGGAAGAAACAGAGAACACTGTGACTTTACTGCGTCCATCTTCTTCTACAAAAGATTTCAGTTCATCAGGGATCCGTCCGCCAAACAATGGACGCCACAGGGCACAACGGAGAAAGAAAAGCTCCTTGGAGCGCACGAGAAAGCGAGCGAGGACAAGCCCAAATTCATTCCAGGAAGCATCTCAGAAAGACTGTCGCCAACTTTCAGCATCCTCAGAACCAGCTGTGGCACCCTCAACTACCATAGCCCAAGAGGCGCAAAGACAAAGCACTTCAAATTATGTCAAAGAGTCTCGGACACATCCACTAGTTATAGCATTGACCACAGGCGTTTGATCCTTTTCTTTCTTTCATAATTTTCTTTCCGCTCTTTCTGTTCTTCATAAAAGCCCTGGGTTCTTGCTTCTCTCGCCTTCTGCTTCACTTCACTTTTTTATTCAACTTCTAGATATCGTCGTGTATCATAGAGAAATGCCCTTCGTGTATTCTAAAACCTTGTCCAACAACGCGTGAACAGTCGTCCTTGCATCTGAGAACCCCTAAATGGAAGTTCAGGTGGAAGTGTTCCATGCACCTCGATCACTGAAGAGCCAACGTATCTCTCAAACTACTCAACAATAGTATTACCTGACCTCATGAACAAATAATCCAATCCCACTCGCACCATAACCCGCATCAAACTCGTATTCGCAGTCTTAGACTTGGACCAAAGAAGGTTCTCAATCTTCTCACCAGGTTCCTAGCTTTCGATAAGCTCTTTCAGTTGAACTTCTAATGCAAGGTACAGAACAAGGAAAGAAATATTGTTCTGGCTTAACATAACTGAACGCTTGCTTAAGCCTCGCATAGGATTTTAAAGAGGCATGTCAGCAGCTGAGTAGATGTGTAGCCGCTCGGCCACCTGTCGTAACATGTCTTCTCTCTCCTTCTCATCTGGTATCGAAGCAGTTAGTCGTCCGGAAAGTTCGGCAAAGGCATTTACAGCCAAGTTTGCCAGTCGCCTCGGGTCCTCAGTTTCCTGGAGATCACATCCCAAGAGCTTCAACCCAAAGTATTTCCTATCACTCCGATATGGCTTGCTAGTAGCGGATGTAGCGCCAATAAATCTCCCTACAAACTGACCAGAGCGTGGGTTGTCAATCTCCATATGAGAAAGGTTACGAAAAAGTTAGTAAAAGCATTCGCAGAAATAGTTCGCTTCATTAGTGAGTCTACTAGACTTTCAAATAACTCGATAACCTTTTCCTGGTGTATGACCGATCTTCGAACTGAACGTTGCCATAACTTCCTCATACACAAATCTTTCCAAGAATTTCCTGGAGCGGTCTAGTGAAGAGGCTCTTGTTCTCAGAGATCTTACGCAATAATCTCATGTCACAGGGGGAAGATTCACCTAACAGCTGTTGTAAATACCCGAAAGAAGTCGGCTGAGTTGTTTTTGTAGAGTTTTCTCCAGTCGAGTTCCCCAGACGTAGATCAAGCGTGCGGAGCTCGATCGCGATTCGCTATGCCTCTCCCTTTTCGCTACACTCACCCATTTGCAGAAAGATGGCGCCTTATGACAATCATGACATTTACGTTGTGCTGACTTGGCGGTTGGAGAGAGCAGGGATAGAAGGAATGTCCTGACTGTGCGGATCTACTGGTTGAAATCCAAAATAAGGGCGTCTTATTGGCTACAGTAAGATCTCAAGTGGCACGGGCACTTGTGCAGCTCGCCGTAGCACGTGCCCACTGACTCTCTCTTTTTATTGGTACAAATGCGCGCTGACTCGCGTATACTATCTAATTCGTGTAGTTTAGGGCTTTCTGTCATGCAAACAGCAATCGTTTCTTCTCGGAATTGCGTTCTTGTACAATCAGGAACAAAGACAAACCGAGAGAATAGAGGCTTTGTGCAGTGGAGAGATGATGAGATTGTAGCTACACTATGCGGGTTCCAACGTCTCTTCGTTGGAAGGAGCTCTTCTCTGTACGAGAGAATTCAGGACCCAAAATTTCTGTAGTGTCTTTTACCGGTCTGGAGGACAACATAATGCACTGCTCACTGTATTTATCTCCGAAGATGCCGCAGCGGTGGCGTCCAGCGCCGCCACAAGTTGTGCAAATCAGCTTGAGACCACAAAGAGCTATCAGTAAACAAAACAAAAAAAACAATCTTCCCACATTTCGTCCACGTCCACTCAATTTAATACACCCAGCACCCCCTCCATCTGCACTATGAATCTTCGTTGATGACAATAGCAAAGACAACTACAACAGATTGAATGCAACCCAGCAACTCATCAGCGGAAAATAGTCCGCAGTATTAGTACAGTCTGCAACCCACCCCAAACATTATAAAAGGCTTTACCAAGTAGTCCATAGCAGCATCGACCGGTCGCGATAGAGACAAGATGGAGATCGTACTTGACCTTTGGGTGACGTGCGACTTCACAAATACCATAATTTCCTCCTTTTCACAAAACGTAAAATCCACTTGCGTTCTTACTGATCCAAGCACAAACCACCAACAATCACTGACATCTAGGACACCGTAAGACAAACGCAACATAACATGTAGCAGTACAACGCGTTAGATAGTCGAAAAAGTAATGGCAGGGGATGCCAGTGTCATAATCAATGGTAAAGTGCTATTCTGCGGCCAGTTCTACTCAACCTCAAGTGCACAGAATGGTGCAGAATGGATGCATCGAATTGACATTGGTTCGCTGCAGTCTCGCTTATAGATGAACGTCGCCTTTGGCGTAGTTGCAGAAACCGGTCGAGCTAAGAATCAACGACTCCCTCTACCACTGGTTCCGAGGATCACGAAGGCTAACTTCAGGCGCGCTGGAGTGTTCATACGAAGGAAGGATGGAGAGTGGTGTCTGGAGTATCCCGGGTTCTCCCTGGTTAAAGAAGGAACAGGTTGCAGGGGAAAACGTGAGTGCACCAACGAGCACGTAGTTGACCGATCGATGCGAATTGTTGGCACCCGGGAAAAAGGACTCTGCCTAGTGTTTGCTGTTGTGAACACTGTAGCGCGTTTGGTAGATTTTGAGACAGCTTGACTCGTGGAGAAAAAACTGGCAAAATGTTCGTACAGTCGCCGGTCCATATCATCGTGCCAACCAGTGCTGCAAAGTTTGAACACAAACATTTATTTTCGAAAATTAGAAAAGAAACACGAGAAACAAGCAAGCATGTTTGAATGGCTTGCTGACAGAAAGAGAGGATTGGGGCTGATACGGTTGCGCCGTGGCAGCCTTGTCAATCATTGAATTCTGATCGATGCGAACCGACAGGAAATTCTCGACGTCGAAGAGAGAAAACCATTCGACTAAATGTCGCAGCGATTGAAGCTTGCGGCGGTGACAAAGACGGTAGGTTATACGTTGCGCAAGTCAGAGAGGTATAACAGTCGAAGCTGCGGAAGTAAAATAGAATGCCCAGATTGTTACTCGTCACATGATGAGCGTCGCACAATCCATTGTTCTGGAGCAATAAACATTTTGCATTCCGATATCACCTTGCGTATTGCTTCCTGTTGCATGTGGTTTTTTAACCCATCTGCAATGTTCTAGGAACTTCGCACAAAACCGATGTCATATATAAGTCTATTCTTAAACCATCTCGAGCCGCTGCGATGTCCAGCATCATTTTTTTTTCAGAGGTGTGAGAGCCCTTTGAGGTAACATCAAATAAGCACTTGCTGTCTGTGTGCAGTTGCACGGGAACCTTCTTTTTTATCAAGTTTTGTAACTATTCGGACCGGATAGTGGCGACATCGAAAATATCGCTGAAAGTGCTGACTTCTCTAGCCATTGTGGAGCGAGTAACTCGGCGGGACTTGTATGACTTGAAATTTATTGGCACCACGGCACCGGTATTATCTCCAATGAAGCAAATATGTCCTAATTGTGACGATTGATCAGCGTCATTTGCAAATGAGGAGTCTGAGAAACCAATGATCCGTAACGAATCCAAATCTAAGCTTTGAAATCGCAAAGACACCTGATTAGACTTTGTGTGCCGAATGGTATGGTTGAGTTGCCTGATGAACTTCTTCGGGTTTTTAGCGAACATTTGGTCGGTAACTTGAGCCAGTCGGGATATTTCAGAAAGGCACTCAGAGCGAGTGTTCGAAAGCCACGCGAGTTTCATGCGCATGGAACGAAATGTCTTATAGTTTTCATTTGTCTCGAGCTCCTCAAGTTTTCGAAGATAGGCATGTTGATCTTGGAGGATGGTTTTGTCTGTATTCTTCGACAAAAGAAACCCAGTAAATGCGCATGGGAGGTATTGGTCTTCAGCCATATCAAAATTCATCTTTGAATGCTTACAAATATTCAGAAATTCGCGGTCACCTGCACGGAGTAAGTAAATCGTCTACATAACCTCCTGAGTGACCCTTTAGTAGAACGTCTCAGATGAGTACGTACAGCGCAGGATCCGATCGCAAAGGCTTCATTTCTAGATCATCGATGTGGTGCTTGTCAAGGGTTTGATGCCAAAGGTCACCCGATTCACAAAGCCCATATAATGGCTTCAATAGTTGAAGGCATTGCGACAGGTCCAGTTCGAACTCAGGGACGGGCTTATCGATGAACACTTCCCGCGCAAGAGGTTGTGCAGGCTGAAGTTACGCTTCATGAACATCAGAGGTCCAAAAGTTGAAACTATAGATCATTGCCAGAGCTAGTAACAGTCGTATTGACTGTGGTTGGAGAGAAGTAGCTGAGTGAGCCATCATGTTTTGAAGCCTGTCACGGTGACCACCGATGACATATCTTGCATTATACTTAATCTGCCCGTCTTCTGTTGATTTGATAGCCAATACAAATCTGCCTGGTAAGATGTTACCATCGATCGGAACGTCCTCCCGCAATATGACCTTGAACGTTCCTCGGTCAAGTAGATTCCTGATCTCCTTGCTCTTTACCTCCGGCATCTGCTTAGAGTTAGAGCGTGGATCGTTCTTATCAAATATCTCGGTGAGATAAACTTCTTCTTCGACAAGCGAGGCAAAAGGCTTAAAACTATTTTTTAGATATGCAAAGAATGAGTATGCAAGTGCTTCTGGCTCACATTAACGTTTAAATTGTGCCACCCCGAAAGGCTTTGCCGCACTGATACGTTCATCCTGAATATATACGATATTCTTAGCTTCGACGATGGCACTAGCCGTAAACGCACCCATCCACTCACCGATTCGGCTACCAACGACCTTCTCCCTCCTTACCAAGACTTTGTCCCCGACTTGGTACGTTCGATCTGCAGCGGCCGGAGTCTTTTGTTTTAAAGCTCGGTCAAGTCGAAGCTTGGCCATGTGCTTTTGCATTTCAGTGCGAGCAGAACTCGCAACCTTTGCTCTGCTTGCAACAGTTTCTCGCTGGTCTGGGGGTTCCGATCGTGTGTGAATCTGTGCAAACTCACCGAATACAAGCGCGGATGGAACAAGTCCTTCTGGGCCTAGTGTGTCATTCATTGCTTTTGCCGAAGCCGCAAGAGCGTAATCTGGTTCGACGTTGTTGTACTGCGCCATGATTTTCCGATATGTTTGGCGAAGTGGTTGATGATAGTGTTCTCCTATAGCAAGACTTGAATGCGCTTCAACACCAGTCCGATCAACGGCGACGTTCGATATGGCAGCTATATTGATAAAGAGCTGACCGAAAGCACTGCCGTGATCAAAGAGCATTCGGTTTGGAAGCCCAGTATAGATCGAGGCCCAGCAGAGAACTATCTTGCGCAAGATTGTCATCGTAGACACATCGGGCAAAAAAGTAGCTGCTGAAAAATGGGTTCCCTCATCGACAATATGTAATACTGGCCTTCCGTCAATATATATGATGTCAATGAAAACTATTTCATTGAAACGGACATTTTCTGCACCAAAAGACACCTTAAACTGCGTTGGAGCATTTTGTATCCTTTGACAGGGATCACAGCACCTGCCAAGATCCTTCAGCACGGCTAATGTTTCTGGAGTAGCTTCGGAAGGCTTACCCCGTTTCAATTGGTTAAAGAGCTTATTTGCAGCAGGGTGGAAGAACTGTGGGTGAAGCTTGTGGAGTTATGTCCTTGTATAAAACATCTTGGAGGATAGCTCCATGTGTACAAACACATGCCCACTCCTTGCACGATACATGGGAATAACCCACTCGTCCACAAAAGCTTTGGAACCAGTATCACTTGCAACTGGAACACGCTTTGTAAGACGGTTTGACACTGTATCAGCAGTAAGAGACTCTCGATCTAGGACATCCATACCACTAAGAGCAGGGATATCAGCGTGAACAACGTCCAGATCTATCAATATATTTGGAGTCCCCATTGGTGTTGCAAGTGGTATAATGGCCCTTCAAAAAGATCAGAAGCTTTTGTAAGCAAACCTGAAGCGTCAATGAGATGATGACTGTTGAAGTTCAGGGACTCGAAGCCTGTTGTCATTGAATATCCTTTGGAGTTCTTTTATACCAATCACTGATCTAGGTGCTCCAATGTCGACACAGAAACCATTCCTTTGAGATCTGTTGTGGCCTTTGGAGAGCTCCGCTGAATTTACATGAGTAAGGTTGACATCAACAACGTTAATTGCTACGTCAATGTTCTCGGAATGCTAGATAGAGGTGCTAGATCGCAAGTTTCTTAGGCAAAAGCTCAAAAATACTACGAAAACGATAGATTCTGCTAGTTTCTGGCGCTTGCCAGGTAGAATTTTTTTTTTTGGAATTCACACTCCCATATCTTACAGAGCCTTACCTCACCTGCACTGCGCATCGCTAGTTTCAAGTTTGGAGCAAGTTCATTCTCCACTAAAAGCTAGATACAGATCTCAAAATGGCGCTGGCCACGCAGCGGCCAGCGCCATTTCGAGCACCCAACCAAAACTAACATTTTTATTTCCATCTTTTGAATTTCAAACTTCATACTGCCCTAGTTTGACTTCCAACTCATCCTCAGGAACCCATCTCGGTAGCTCTCTCCGTTCTCACACACCCGACGCACCGCGCATCAGATTCCAATACCACCCATTCCGTCGTCCTTACAGCCTCAATGACACTCCTACACATCACGAGCCTTCTTCTCCCTCTTCCCTCTTTCCATGCCTCCTTTACAACCGACTCTTAACCTCCAATCCTTCTTCGTCCTTCTCCTTTAACCTCCTTTTCACGCCCCCTCTACCTCCAGGAGTAACCGGAGACCCACTCCCGACAGCACCTCCCACCCCACCTTCCCCTCCACCTCCATACATCTTGTTCCGCATATCCTCAAATAGATGCACAGCCCTGTCCACCAGTAAAAGCCGCTTCTCCAACTCCAAAATTCGTCCTCGCAACTCCTCATTCTCCTTCCACAGCCTCCCCAGCTCCTTTCCCACACACGCCACAACCCCATTGACATGCTGCTCTGCCCACACCCCAGCCTCCCTCACCCTCCGGCGCAACTCAGCCACAGCACCCATCGGCACTCCTTCCCCGACGCACTCAGAACCATCCCTCCCAACTCCACGACAACCCCCTCAATACGCTCATCCAAACGCTCCTTAAGCCCTTCCCCAGCGCTCCTCAATAGTTCCTTCACATCGCGGTAGAACCCATCCATTCGTCTCCCTCCACCTCCCCCTACCCCTCCTCCTCGACCACCCTCGCCCGCACCTCCCTCCCCACCATCCCCTCCCATCATCGTCCCAACCCCAAGCTCATTGACCGAAAATTGCAAATAGTAGTCATGGTGCGTGTGGATGTTCTCAAATGACATGAATCTTCAAGAGTCGTGAATGAATTTTCAAAAGTCGATAATGAATGTCCCACCTCTTCTCTTGAACCAACTTTGTCACTGCTTAAATGCACAGCTCATCATCTTCTCATTTGCTCACCCCTTGTCCTTCCCAACACAAAAAACAATATTTTGGACCTCTACACGATAATGCCTTCACCCTCTTCACTCTTCTTCATACATCAAGCACGCCACAATGCATTCATGTATGAAAAGAACCAGTACTTTCTATATCAACAGAATGGACAATCGCGGTATTTGGCTATAACAACGGGATTCTTCATATCCGTACAATCGCCTTCAATTCTCATACATAATCCCATACACAATTTTACATCCATTCGTGTTTCATATGAGCTGCCCCTTCATTCTCCCCTCCAATACACCCATCCCAAGTTTCTTCTCATACTTGTAGACATTTCTTTATGGAATATAACAAAGCGAAATCTTTGTAGACATCATCCCTTCATTATTACGCATCATTCGAATCAAGCTGCATAAAAAGTAATCCCCCTCGTAGTAAACCTCTCCCATTCACTATAATCATTCACTATAAACATTCATTATAAAGATCAAAAAGCAATCATCAGATTTAACAAACGTATATCACTAGTTTACTTATCATTATCAATCGCTTTCATCGTCCTCATCTATCAGACCCTCTGCTCCTTTAGGAACCATTTCACCCTCATCGTCATCCTCCTGTTCATAATCTCCATCAGTGTTCATTTCCGCTGGTTTCAGTATATTCTCATCGTCCTCCTCATTCGACGGGTTCTCACCTTCGGCTTCTTGCATAACTACATCTCTACCGTCAGCTTCATCTCCCCGCTCCTCTTCCCCTCCTCCCACCTCACATAAATCGCCACAGTCCTCTTCATCATTAAAAAAGGGAGGGCGAAAACCGCTTTGCCTATGCACCGCATCTGGGAGATTGTATCCCTCAGGTACAAAGTACATATGGTATCGCATGCAATAGCCTTTAGCTATTGCATCATTGTACCCAGCCCCAGCATGAAATACATCCCCTCTTCCAATGAACACAGAAAACGGTGGAACTCTTAACTTCCGAACCATCATAGAAGCCGAAATCTCTTTCAAGCTACCTCGTGTCATTGTTAGAGTATGTGACCGTTCACAAAACCATGTCATGAACGCATCCGGTCCCGATGCCATTGCAAAATACCCCGGGTTCACATTTCTCACCCTGTCATTCTCCGTCAAACCCCTGAAATCCGTGTGTAGCACCTGTCTTGGACAATCCTCTCCAGTACAAAAAAATACGGCCAACCGTGTGAGGGGCATAAATCGTTCCACTTTCAGACAACCCGAGAGCCGCTGCAATCCGACCGAGCCTTGCATCCAACATGGCTCTCTTTCGAGCAAGAACCGCACCGTTTTCAAGCTCCTCAATTCTGTCCGCAATCCCTTGTTTGGTTGTGATGAAACGCCCCACCGCCTTGATACCATTCTTAACATCCTTTACCCCTCCTTCATTGATGATCATATACCAGAAAACACGATTCGCTTCGTTCGTGAGATCCGGTTGCGAAACAAAGCGCTCGAAGAAGTCCATCAGTTCTCCTATCACATCTTCGTCCATTTGCAGTCCCCTCTTCGAAGCCTCACTTGCCATGCCTTCATCTGTCTCGAAATTCT
The DNA here is from genome assembly GCA_003194525.1 of Gracilariopsis chorda. Classification (NCBI taxonomy): domain Eukaryota; phylum Rhodophyta; class Florideophyceae; order Gracilariales; family Gracilariaceae; genus Gracilariopsis; species Gracilariopsis chorda. The sequence continues at coordinate 11,759 of NBIV01000263.1, forward strand.
CCAGCACACAAAACCCTCTCTCGGACAGCTCCACTCTCTTCTTCTCAAAGCAAACACGAGCCGAGTCCTCGCTCTCAAAAGCGGCCATCCAAAACGCTTCCTCTTCAATCGATGCCGTTCCTGATGAAGGCATCTTCACGCCCAGCACTGCACGTGTCGTAGTACCCATCTCTTTGTGCATGTTGCTCGACGCACTCCAGTACACAGGATGATGACCCATTCGGAAGCCATCAGGTGATAGGCACTCCGCCCGATGGTGCTTCCTCAGATTTATCCTCTTCATGCATGGATGGGAATGCTTCACTGCATTTCTGCTTGCAGGCCACTCACTCGGCAACGAGTATACCAGGTCCACCCAACACATGTCCGCTCCCATAGCAAGCCCTCCTGGCGTACTTAAGCCAGCTAGAAGCTTGTCAGGATTCTTATCGTCAAAGCTGCCTGTCGTTTGCTGCTCCTCTGCCTTGTCTTCCTCATCATCCACAAAGACCTCCTGAGCTTCATCCTCGCTTGACTCGAGCACAATGATCTCCTGTGCTGTCAAACACCTCTTCAAATCTCTCCTTTCCATACTACGCAGCACCTCCACCACCTCCTGCGAGATACCAAAGCCAGGTCGCTTCACACCAGGTGCAGTCGGCTTACGATTCGATCGTCTCTGCCTCTTCACCGTTGGCTCAAAATCAACTGACTCTTCATCTTCATCTTCGTCCAGGACCTCCACTTTACGCTTCTTTGATATTCGCTTACTTCTTCGAGCCTCCTGGTCAGCGTTTGAAGGCTCCTGAGCAGCTTCCTCATTCAGACCAAGCAACTCGATCACGTCCACATCGGCCGCAGAGGGAGCAGCAGCAGTAGCATCCTGTCCCTGCATGCCCGACAAAGCGCTGGACAACGTCCTACGAACCTTTTTCACCTTTTAACTCACTCTGGACTCCAGTAAACTGCGTTTCCCTTTCGTATACCACTTCCCTAGACGAGATATGATATAATTTGACACAGTCTAGTCAGAATCGCCGATGGTAACCGTGGTATTCATCACTTCCTGTACATTCTTTTTCTCCTTCATGGAACTCCCCAGCTCACTGCAAGTGTCATACGTTCTAGAAGCGCAGTCGAAGAAGTACTTTCGGAAATCCTCAAACGGTCCCATCTTCACAGTGGCCACCGACCTCACTCGAACATGTGCCTGTAGACATTGGATAGTAAAACGAAACTTATTCCCTGACATTCCAAGCAGAATATCACTAGACACATGATTGATTCCAATTTGAGGCGTCTCCTGCCACACCACATCGAAGAACTCTCACAGACCGGTATTACGCGCACACTTCAGAGCAAAAGCAGAATGGCAATTGAAATGACGTATCTTCACTTCTTTCCCCTTCGTCTCACTGCTCCACAACACCCCCGTGATTTGGCTTGGTTTAAGCTTCGACAACTCATACCCATTCTGCTCTACGCCATTACGAATAAACGAAACACCAGTGTGAATCTTATCTGCCAAGGACATCACCAGAACATTGGAGCTCAAATAATTCAACGTCTTCCCCAGCCACAAGACCTCATTCAATGTCAATCTCCGGCCTTCGTTCCGTTCCGAAAGCGTGACGTTCAAACCAGTAGTAATCCATGCCCATCTCGCACCATCCTGCTCGAGGTCCAGTAGAACAATCACTCGAGGGAAGCCGTCCACCAAAAACACAGGAACAATCAAACGCCCACTCGCATCAATAGCGTCACCAACCGGCACATCCTCCAACAGGGCCACCGCAATCGACCCAAGAGAAGGAAGCAATTCGAATTTCTCAGTTTGTTAGAAGTATCTCGAAGATGTTTGTCATTCTTCGAACGAACCATGTTATTCGGAAATCAAATGTTGTGGATATCTATTACGCAATTGTGCTGGTCATAATCATCTCGATTGATTTCTAAGACCCCCAAACTGTTATCCACCTCTTCCGAAGGAACAGCATCACCGTCATCATATAAAACCCTCTCTTCTGGATAAAAATCGTCCCTGGAGAGTACAGGCACCTCTATGACGTCATCATCGGAGCTTGCTCCGACTTCAGGCCCTCCTTGGTTTCCAGAGACGCCCGCGAGAGCACCTGATGTTCCTCCACAGCTCTGACGGGTTTTCACCGGACCTTCTCCACCACTCTCAAGGCTCTTCACCGGCGCTTTGGTCACCAAAATGCTTGATGGTGTACCAGCAACAGCAGGAAGGCGCTTGACTTGTCTTGCAGTGGTCCTGGAAGCTGTGCTTCTGTTGACAGTCTTCACATTTGCCCCTGACTGCGGTGGAACCGGCTCATTCCCCTCTCCGCCTTCATTTGTGACACTCATCATCGCAGTTTCCCATGCATATAAACCCCCTGAAACCATCTCCTTCAAAGTTGTGGGCGGTTCCTCGGGACCCCCAAAAACATAAGAGTACTTCTCATCTTGGTGTGACGAAATATTTGTGTTAAAGATAACCACCAAGTCCTCTCCAGGTCTCTGCGTAGAGGACAGGGAATGGTTGTGTAGAGAACGACGGAGTCTCGTCCCCGGCCCCCCAGCAACCCCCACACCACGCAATTTGGCCTCTCCTACCTTCACCTTCCCATCACTACTCCCAACTCGTACGAACAGATTGACCTCCGCATCGCCCTTAAGCACCTGACCCGTATTGGCCCCAATTGATGGCTCAGGGTGGCTGGCAGTTCGGGTTGCGCCCCAGCTCTTCGCTTTGCCTCGCGTTGTCGGCATCTCGATAACACGTCTCTTCGGCGAAAAAGGCTTCCTCGGAGTCCGTTTCCGTGATGGCGCCTTTATCTTATTCCCAGTGGAAACCATGGCTGAGTACTTCAAAGATCGCGCTTGCGTTTTTTTGGCACCCGCTTACGTCGAATACTTCCGTGATCACGTATGCTTGGTTCCAAAGGGATGGACGTAAGCACTATATATCGTTTTCAAGACGTTTCATGACATCCATTGTCGTCAACGTAGCATCCCTGCAATTCCCCTCCCAATTACTTGCATTGCAAAAACAATTTGATAATTTTTTGGTCGAGGACCATGGTACGAGGTGTCGTGGTCCTCCATCGCAAACATGATGGAGCGCCAGGTCGCGAAATTTTAATTACAATTTATGCCTGGCGCTCCATCATGTTCGCGATGGAGCACCACGACACCTCGGACCACGGTCCTCGACCCAAAACGAAGAGAAACCTAATCCGTGGCCACCAAGTGAAAAGCGACTTGCGCATTCTTTGCAACCACATTCGTTGCGTCGGTTTGGGTGATTGAAAACTTCTATTGAACCCGAAGAACAACTTTTTCTTGTTAAACAAAGCACCGGAGGGGTCATCTCCAACAGTGTTACCCCTTTCTTTTGAAGCTCCCTTGATCACGCCTGCTTGGTTCCAAAGAGATGGATGTAAGATCTATATATTGTTTTCAAGACGTTTTATGACATCCATCCGTCGTCATCATAGCATCCCTGCAATTCCCCTCCCAATTACTTGCATTGCAAAAACAATTTGATAATTTTTTGGGCGAGGACCATGGTCCGAGGTGTCGTGGTCCTCCATCGCGAACATGATGGAGCGCCAGGACGCGAATTTTTAATTACAATTCATGCCTGGCGCTCCATCGTGTTCGCGATGGAGCACCATGACACCTCGGACCATGGTCCTCGACCAAGAACGAAGAGAAACATAATCCGTGGCAACCAAGTCAAAAGCGACTTGCTCATTCTCCACAACCGCATTCGTTGCGTGGGTTTGGGCGATTGAAAACTTCTATTGAACCCGAGGAACAACTTTTTCTTGTTAAACAAAGCACCGGAGTGGTCTTCTCCAACAGTGTTACCCCTATCTTTTGAAGCTCCTGTGATCACGCCTGCTTGGTTCCAAAGAGATGGACGTAAGATCTATATATTGTTTTCAAGACGTTTCATGACATCCATCCGTCGTCATCGTAGCATCCCTGCAATTCCCCTCCCAATTACTTGCATTGCAAAAACAATTTGATAATTTTTTGGGCGAGGACCATGGTCCGAGGTGTCGTGGTCCTCCATCGCGAACATGATGGAGCGCCAGGACGCGAAATTTTAATTACAATTCATGCCTGGCGCTCCATCGTGTTTGCGATGGAGCACCATGACACCTCGGACCACGGTCTTCGACCCAAAACGAAGAGAAAATTAATCCGAAGGAAACGGGTTCATTCAAGATGCACGGAACCGGAGAAGAGCTTATTGATGCTTATCTTGCAGTTCGTGATGACTACGCAGCGACGAGGCAAAATGTGGATGAGCCGAGAAGTTTGAAGCACACTGACTTTGTGGAGTTCGCGGTACAAAGTCGCAACGTGCATGACTCTGCCAAGAAAATATTTCTCACTCTCATCGGACTGGATTACATCTAGTATTCGGACTCCGAGCTCCATAACATGTCTCTCAGAGGCCCTCCACGTCAACTCTATCTCATGGCAAGAGTGATGGACGTAAAGGACCGTGAAGAAGACAGGCGTGTAAGGGACTTTTGGAAGGTTTATTATAAAAGGGAAGGGCTTTAAGGAATCCCCGTAACGTGATGCTATCTGTCTTTTGCAAGTCCCGTATTCTAGGAGCAACCAATAAATCTTCCGCTTTCCACACGGATCCTTGTACCGACTTTGAAATGGTCATTGGGTTGTCTATGGTACAACAGAATGCCGTGGGTAAGAAAGGAAGTGGTAGGAAGAGGAAAAGGGGCATGGCAGCTAAGAAGTTCTCGAAAGTGAGTTTGTCGGAAAAGACCCAGAGTCAAAGAGTCGGGTATGGTGTACAGCTGGTGACCAGGGCTTGGGATTGTTTCGCCCAATTCCTCGGGTTTCCCAACGTTGAGGTTATGATCTTGCCTTACATTCGACTCGCTTATACCAGTGTAGTCTTCACCGATATCGCACAACGCTCCATGGGCTTCCAACAAAAAGATTGTTCCAAACAGTTTATGGAGGAAAAGAACGTCACCACCATAGAAGAAAAAGTTACCCAATCGGCATGGAATCTGCCGGACCCAGTTAATACAGCGCTTCGCCTTTGTGCCGAAGAATAACTTAGTGACCTTTCTAATGTGGTGGTACAAGAGAAACTGTTCGACATCTCTGCTCCCAGCAAATGGGATGCCCTCAAAAGATTCATCATCACGAGAACGAGACTTTTCCCTCTGCGGTTTGAGAACTTTAGTGAATCTCTTGTCACTACGGTTCAAGAGGCCATAAAGCCTCTGAAGCTCATTGCATTGCATGGAAGCAATGTCAAAGTACATCAAGCTGTGAAACCAGAGTCCGCAGAAGACGTTGACATCATTATGGAGCATGTAGAAACTGGTACGGCTGGTAGTGGGAACGAACGTGCTGAGCGTGCAGAAGGTCGTGATCAGGGTGAGTTGGAAGAAGTAGAAGAGATAGAGATGGTAGAGGATGCGGAATGTGGTACTGCGGAATGTGGTACTGCGGAACGTGGTACTGCACCAAAGGCCACTGAAGGACTGCAGACAAAAGCTTTGCAGCAGGACGTATTGTATGATGTCAAAGGCACCGGGATTCGTGCACCACCGTACCCTACGACTTTGGATGATGTGATAGCTTACAAGTATTGTGAGAAGGAGATGTCCCGCAACTTCCGTCTCCACAGCTGCAAGTTCAAAAATCTCATCGAATTGGACGACAACAAGTCTGGCGAAAGCGAGGTATCTATTGAAGGAAGGGTACAGTTCCTGCTTTCCGATCCGCCATATGTGATTCGTTCTGAGCGTCGTTTGGAGAACAGCGAACACGATATTCTGACAGAGAAGGGCATGGGAGGTCAGCGAGGAGGTCGTCAAAGCCTCTACGTCCTGGTGGACATATTATACAGTTCTGCTCATGGGATCAGGTACCATTGTGGCGGGATGTGCTACGGAAAGTTATGTACATTGATGACTCTGATACGATGCGTTACTCCTTCGTCGTCGACGAACAGCCCCTCCATTTCGTATGGTATTTAGGTAATACGACGGGTAACGTTGGGGGAAGACGTTGCCGGTTTCACCAGACGACAGAATACGCTGTAAATGCTGTTCGTTCTGGAGTTCCTTATACACAACAGCACCGGATGGTCAACTACGAGAACTTCAATTTTGTTGCTTCACGATACCCAGCGTATCATTCAATCATGAATCAGGTGCCGCCCATATCAAATAGTGAGATGCTCATGTGGTCTGTGAAAAACCCGGATGGAAAGTATACGAGGAAGAGGGTGCGACCGGAACATTAGTGTAGGGCACTGTTGAAAGAGCTGATTTGCAGGTTCAGTCAGCCAGGAGACCTCGTGGTCGACATGTTTGCTGGAACGTTCTCGACAGCGATGGTGTGCATGGAACTGCCCAAGCATCGGAAGTTTGTGGGGTTTGAACCGGACAAAGATTGCTTTGAACACGCCAGGCATGCCGCTATTGTTCGCTTCGCTTCCATAATACGGGAAGGACACACGGATATGGAGAAGAGCCAGGAGCTTCAAAAGATGGCCCATTGTGTTTCCTCTGCATTCCCAATGGGAAGAAGCAGGCATACCGTGTTATGGAGGGCTGTCGACGGATTTCCACCGTACCAAATTCTTCCCCCACACCTTGTCGACGTTCTCTCCACTTTGTGGCAAAGTGAAATTCTAGGGACGTTGGGAAGGAAGAAAGCTATGGATGGATGGCCGAGGGAGCTGCAGGGAAGAATGAATCTGGAGAGCATGAAGTCTCTATTGGCAATGGAGGCTGTGCAATATGGGTTGCGAGTGGGCAAGTCTACTATTTGTCACGAAAAGGCTGGTGTTGGAGTGTTTGCAACTCGTCGAATTGCTGCAGGCGAGGTAGTGTGCCATTTCTACGGGACGTTGGTTTATCATGACCTTTCGAATCGGAAAGAAGTACAAAAGACCTACGGGGAGGGAGTCATAGGTGTGACGAAGGATCGCTTCTGGAAGTATGCGGTGGAGATAGAAGTCTACGGTCAACAGTTCCAATCACTTCCGCATCGAAAACAGCTGACTAACTGGCATGGAAAACAAGCAAACCCCATTTTATGGGTGGTTCCTGCCCTTTTTTGTATTTCTGGGTATATCAACGATCCAAAGTACGTGGAAGGGGATAAACAGTTAGATGCCATAGTGGATGGCCTCGTGAATGAAAGGGAGGCTGATGTGCGAATGAAACGGACACCGGGATTGGGACGAACACCAGGGAGAATAACGGACTACAAACTTATTAAGATGGAGGCGACAGCCAACATAGAGCAAGGAGAGGAACTCTGCGCCAGGTAAGGTGATATTTATAACTGGCAAACATATTTGAATGTGGAGGATGGAACGATAGTCATTGATTAGTTTGTTGTTATAAACCTTTGTCCACAGCTTGGGTAAAGGGGGACGTTTATTATTTGAACGGATGTGTAGTCCTAACTTACGAGAAAATCACTTTTCAGTAAGGATAGAAGATACAAAGCGATATAGATGTGACACAGAAACGTCCATTTTCGGTACCACGGAGGATTGTATTCTCAAGATTTCACAAAAAACAAAGATCTTCGTGCGCACTGGGTGGCGAGATTTTCCGGGACAACACACAACGTGCGCCATCCCAGAGCGTCACTAGCCACTTGCGTAAGAGGCTTGACTCCAAGAATGGCGCCGAAGGGAAAGAATAGAGGCCCGGCAAGGGGTGGTGCGGCGAGTGCGCCTAAGAAGCGGCGAAAGGCTATTGAGGAGCGAACTGCGAGTGGAACGAAAGCGAAATCATTTGTTCCTAGGAGCGTATTATCGAGGAGGAGGTCAGGAGAAGGTGCTTCGAAGAGAGGGGGAAGATGTGGGGCAAAGAACGTCGGATCCGAGCGCACGACGAGTGAGCGCACGACGAGTGAGAATTTGAAGGCTGATGCCCATGCGCATGTAGCACGCAGGAGAGATTCGGTTCGGGGACAGCAATCTATGCCTGGTCTGATGGTGGGGTGGAGGGTAAGAAATGGTCAGTTGCTAGGAGAAGAGAAAAGGTACCACATCAGGGAGGGTTGAAAGCAAATGGGCGGTTCGAAGACCGAAATAAAGATGAAGCAATGCCGGAAAGGAACCAAATTGAAGAGGCAGTTGCGCTGAAGAGAGGTGGACCCCCAAGGGGAAATCAATATGGAGGAGAGGTAAATGTCCCTTTGGTAGAGAGTGATGGGGACGAAGAGGAACACATTGTGAAGGGGAGATGGACGAGAGAAAGAATAAAGGAAGGAGTGGGACGCTGCTCTGATTTAAAGGAAACGCGAGAAGTGGAAAAAGTGGTCAGAGTGACGGATGGAATACAGGAAGCATCGAAAAGCGGAGAACGTACGGGCACCCCGGTATGGGCGCGAAAGGTGCAAATGGCTCAAGACTTGTAAAGTGATAAAGGAAGCATAACGCCGCGGACTCCGGAAGGAATGCGAGAGAGGAAACGAAGTGTTCATCGGTCCCCAAATGAGCCTGCTCAGGAGCGACGGCGGCCAATCAATATTTTGGGAGATGCAGGGAATGACGACATCGGTGTGATGTCTCGATCTTCGTTAGTTGAGAGAGTCAATATGTTGAAGGCAGAACTCGGGCAGGTCAAAGGGGACCACTGCAGCCTAAAGATGTCGCTGAAGCTGACGCAAGAGGAACTGAAGAGGATGAGAGAAGAGATGAGCGAGAAGAATTTACTGATAGATAGCTTACGGGAAGGGATGAAGGTGAGACGAGGGGAGAGAAAGGGATCTGAAGGTGAAAAGGAATTGCGAGGGCGTAGGAAGTATGTGGTTGATGCGCAAGAGGGGTTTTCTGGGTTTGCCAGGGTAGTATATGATAGGTTGTTGTACTATGCGAAGGTGGAGGCATCGGAGCTTTGTTTTACTTCGGAGGGTTTGAAAAGGAACTGGACAAGTCGATGCAAAGTATTGGGGAAGGGAAAAGAGGGTAGTGTGTTTGTTGTGAGAGGGAAGGAGATTGTACCTCGATGTCCGTTTGAGATTGCGTCTGAGATGAGGTCGTACACGCCTTCTTCGCGAGGAGGAAGTAATGAACTATTGAAGTACTTGGTTGGCGTTGAGATTGAGGGGGAGAGATGGGAGTCGATTCGTGAAGCGGATAGGAAGGATCAATGCGTGCGGGAGGTTGTTGCGGACAGGTGTTTGAGGCAAATTATGAAGCAGAAGTTGAGTGATCTGATTGGGGTTCGGAAGCGTGCAGCACGGGACAAAATGTTTTCCTTGCTTGGATATGACTTGATAGCCAGACGTGTAAGACCGCGAGAGGGGACGGAGCTAAGCATTGAGTTGAAGAAGCAGTTAGAGGAAGCAAAGACGAAGTTTACAGGGGATGGGAAGGCGAAGAGCGGTAGGTTATGTTCTTGGAGGATGAAAACAATCGAAGATCTTACGTATTCTGGATTTCAGGTTGCTGGGCGGCTGAGAGAATTTAGTGAAGGGGACATGTACTTCAAGAACGGGGCTGCGGTGGAAGTGTTGGAAGATTCGTGGGATATAAGGTTGGAACGGAAAGGGAGGGAAAGATGGAGTACGTTCATGGGACAGTGATGCATTTGGGTCGTTTGGATGCGTGGATTGGATGTGTTTTGACGGCAATGGACGCAGATGTGGGGCGTGGAGGAAGACGGGAGTTGTTATTTTCTATGTTGTACGGTGAGTATCTTCCGCTCGCGGTAGAGAATATTCTTGGTGTGGCGTGGGAGAGGGTGAGAGAACTACATCATGAAGAATTGGAGAATGAAGGTTGCGATGAGGGTGACCCGCGTTGTATAGCTGGCAATGGGGATAGAGAAGTGATGGTAGCGCTGTGGATACCTTCGAAGCGGAGGATATAATTGGCCGTGAAGGATGAATACTTTTTGGAACATATGACGAAACGGCTGGGAGGGGTGCTGGACTGTTATGTTGCTGCGTGTCGGCCAGAAGATCTGTGGATGAAGAGGTTGGTGAAAGAGAGTCAAGATGTTGGGAGAGGTGAGGCGATGGATCATGTCGAGGCGCAGTGGGAGGAAGGTCTGGGAGTTTATGAAGAACAAGTTGAAGAAGAATAGTCTTACTGGTGGAACGGGTGGTTTACTGATGTGTTGTAGATTGTGGGGCGTAAGGCTTTGAAGAGGTGTCGCGATAGAATCGGTTGATGTAGAAACGATGGAAGCGCCAGTGAAGATGACAAGTGAATGGTGGGGTGGGGTAGTTTTCTCGAATGACATGGACTGCACGTAGATTGGAGGTGGAAGGAATGAGGCCGAACCAAGGAGATACGTTGTCGTCGGTGGAAGGTTTGGAGATGAGAACTGGATAGGTGGTGTGGTCCCGCTCTTCATCGGTTCACCACCGAAGGCAGACGCAGTTGAGGGTGATATCGACATTGTCGCGCGGTGGTACGAGTTCAAGGAATTGTACGAAAGCGAATTCCTTTGTAATGGGGGTAGAAGAGCTTGAAGAGGGGGAAGGTAGTTTGAAGCGAACTAGGGCAATGAGCTTGGAGACCCATACAGTGGATGTGGATGGAGAGGAGGAGTTGGTTCCTGCGACAAGGATATGGGAGAACTTTGGTGATCTGGAAGGTCCGAATGATGGAAAGACCAAGATGCACTGGAGGAGAGGGACGGAGGGTTCTTGGAGGACGAGTTCGTTTCGTTCTTGGTTTTAATTGTGTAGTGTTGGGATGTAACCGCCGACGACGTATGCTGAGTTGACAAAGGTGAGACGAGTTTGACGGAGGTTGTTGGGTGAGGGATTTAGCTTGAGATATTCGATGGAAGGGGAGACGAAGGAATGAAGTGTGGTGGGACCTAGTTTTGAGATGATGGAGAGCGTGTCTGAGGAGAAGAGTTCTTGAAGAAATTTTGGACTTGCGTTGGGGGTGGATGCAAGGTACTTTGTGGCTGTGAAGATGTCGTAGAAGGAAAGATGTTTTCCGTCACGTACGAAGGAGGGTTTGCGTGGTTGCGGTTGAGTTTGAGGTCGAGCATGGGAGGATAGGAAGGATATGCGGAAAGTGGATTCCAGTCTTTGAAGAGATTGGAGCGGTCTATAGCACGGATGGTTTCTGTATGGGCGGTGGCTCTTCGCTTGGAAGTTTTGGAGTAATGTGATTTGAAGAGGACGTGGGCGCGCTCGAAGATGCCTGCGTCTTTGAAGTGGAGACCCCCGTATCTGCGTATGTATTCGACGATGTGGTCGAGGAGATGGAACGTGATGGTGCCGAGGTGGGAGGAGTGGTAGGGTCCGAGAATGGATGCGGCTGTGACTTTGAAGGATCTGATGTGTTTTTCGAGAGATAGGAGGGAGGTGTCTGTCCATTCGGGGGACGAGTTGCATCAAATAGCGGAGAGAAGGAGGTCTGTGTAATTGGTGAAGACAGAAGTGATTGGGGAGGGGGAGTCGGTTTCTTTGCAGCTTCTGTCGAAAAAGGCGCCGATGAAGGGGAAGACCATGTCGAGCGTGCGGCAATCCTTTGCTTCCAGCATTCCTCGCAAGCCTTCTGTGGTGAAGAAGCCGTTGAGAGCTTGGGATTTGTCGCTTGTGGAGAAGTCGATGTGGAGGCCGGGTGCCGGGGAGTCCTTTACGATGGCGGCGAGGATGGAGTTGCAGTGTTTGAGGATTGAGGTGCGGATGGAATGGAAGGAACGTTTGGTGTTGTTGGGGCCGACTGTCGTGAAGAGTGATTCGGAGCGGAGTCGTTCGATGGCAGTGGCTTTGATGAGCTTTGAGACGCCGAGGTGGAAGTTGTGAAGGGGTTCGAAGGCGGATATGTTGTAAGAGGAGAGAAGGGGAGTGATGTTGAAAATGGCGTAAGATTCGAAGAGAGAGGGATACTTTGCGAGGGAGAGGGACTGGAGGACTCTGGCTGCTTGTAACTTTTTGGTGCGAGCGACTTTTGGCTTGCGGGAGAGCTGGGCTTTGTCGGACTGGCGAAGGAGAGCGGCGTGTTCTCTGCCTTTGTTTCGAGTCTGGGATTGTGTGCGGAAGTGGATGGGGTTTGTGTTGAGGGAGAGATGTTCGCGGGGGACGGTACATCTGGGGCAGGGGTGATGTGGTCTTGTTCCGTGCGAGATGGCGAGGATGTCATTTGCCTCTGGGATGTCTGCGAAGTAGCCAGAGAGGATGAGGTGGCAGTGGTGGAGTACACCGTGGGCGTCACGGAATGAGAAACCGAGGAGGGCGGAAGAGAGGAGTGGGTTGAGGATTGCAGAGATGGCGCGCTGAATGAGGTCCATTCTTGTTTCGCGTGGGATGCTGGAGGACGAATGTGGGATGAAGTCTGCGTGGTCCGTGGAGGAAGAGGGGGAGAAGGAGGCTGGGAGGTATCCGAGAAGGGTGAGGTTTTCGGAGATACACTTTTGGCGGAATGCTTCTGAGAAGTTGAGAAGGGTGATGTGAAGGGGATATGAGTTGATGGAGGAGCTCTTGAGTGAGATGGCGGACTTATCAGAGTATAACTGGACGAGACCGACGAAAGATTCCATACCGGTTGTTTCGGGGGTGTGCTAGACGATGTCATTGATGTGGCACTGCATGATGGCTTGTTTGAAGGCAGGAACGATTTTGTTTCCAAAGGCTGCCGCCATAGGATGGGCGAAGGCGGGGGTGGAAGAGGAGGAAGGGGAAGATTAGGAGACGGGTTGGAAGAAGATGTTGTTGAAGTGTGCGAGGGCGAGTTGTTGCTTCAGGAAGTCTGTGGCGCGTTTTTGGAAGATGGTTGCGGAGAAGAAGTTGTGCTTGTCGGTGAGTGTGAGAGGGAGGAAGCCGGTGGAGTTGATGCAATCATTGAGGAGTTGTTCTTGGAGTGCGTGGCACTGCTCTGCGGAGGAGATGGATTTCTGGAAGGATGACTTGGAGAAGTCTGGGTGGTTGAGAAGGGAGATGAGTTCATCGGCTTTGCGTGTGCTGAAGGAGAAAGCGATGGAGGAGATGCAGAGGACGAGTTGCTCGAGATGGGGGTTGTTGAGGAGAGAGGAGTGGGATTGGGACGAGGTATGGGGAGGTGGGTTTGAGGAGGAGACTGAACAGAGGGCGTGACTTGCCATGTGGTGTGCGTCTTGTGTTTGGAGGGAAAGAGAGGCCTGTTGGAGGTGATGGGGTTCATCTTCTGCAAGGGGGACGTTGTCGGAGGGGCGGTGTGAGGGAGTGGGAGGAGGAATGATGGAGAGGTTTGGAACGGATTTTCGTCGCTTGGTCCCTGGAGGGAACTGGACGGGAGCGTTGGCGGAGGAGGAAGGGCGTTTGTCGGGGGTGAGTCGATGAGAGCACCTGCGTTGGTGGTTCTGGAGAGAGTACGCGGTGCGGCCATAGAAGGTGCAACGGGGATGGCAACAGGGTATCATGTCGGGGGAAGGAGAACGGAGAACGGGATGCTTGGAAACAGAGAAGGGAGGGTGGTGGCGGAGTGGGGTATCGGGGAGCGTAATATTATGGCGCACGTAGATGAGGTGGTGCACGTGGTGCACGTGATACAGAGCGTCTTTTCGTAGGGCGTGGGGTAGAGCATGCGACGCAGGGAGCAGGTCGGGCAGCGGGTGAAAGAAAGCCAAAGCTATTTGGTTATGTAAACGCTATGTATCTATTATATCTATTCTATCTATTCTATTTTGCTATTTGAAGGGGCACTCGCTCAGGACCAGTAAGATTTGGATTCCACGTGCACCTGAGAGGGTAGGTATTAGTGGAGTCTGGTGCTAGTTTTACCTCCAAAGAAACTGGGAAATGTCTAGTATACTGCTAGTCTTTTGTCCCAAGCAAACTAGCTCTGTGCTATGTATGGAATTATTTTGAGAAATTTGATTCATTCAAAATTGGGTTTGAAGAGTCGTTATTGGTTCATTTTAGTTCTTCGCCTTTTGAATGCCAAACTAGCATAACGAGAACACCAACTTAATTTGCGCCTCAGTAAGGTGGTTCGATGCGAAACTACCACATGAGCTGGGCGACGATGTTGAGGCAGATTTCGTCGTTGCCCTAACAAAAATCCCGTTGCTCCGTTCTCATATGATTATCTTCACTCCTTCCTATTGTGACTGATAGGTGATTTGTGTACCACTCTTGATCCAAATTTTCTACATCATGCACTAGATTTTGATTGTTAGCGGTTATCTCATCGAAGAGACGTATATCTTCTTCATTGTTCTAGGACGATATTCTGTCACCCGCACAAGCAGGTTGATGTGCGTGGTCGCATGTTTCTCCCTCCATCGCCAAAACAAGGTCGGATACTATGTGAAATGCTGACTCACCATTTTTCGTGCGTTGGCGCATGCTGTTTCGTATTGTGCCTGGGCTACATTTGTGTACAGGTTTCCAAGGTGAGCGGCATTTGTGAAATTCATTTCGTCTACGACTCTCTTCAAATTTCCGGCGCTGATTCTCATACCAGCTGGATTCCGCAGAACCTCGAGAGCCAAACCTTTCGTTGGTCCGTGAAGTTTTACCACGAACGAATTTCGGGTCGCGGCCATATCGCTGGTAGAGTGTACCTTCGTGCACCAAGTGGGTGTCTGTGCTTTGACTGACATGTTGGATCTCCTGCTAGAGCTGAAGACCTTCTCTCAGAGCCGTTATAAATCCGTTGAATGTGTAATTAGAAGGGACAATGTTTCCTATTGGCAACTTGGCCCAAGACAGGCCACGGAAAGCATCACGGAGATACCCAAACTTGTGAGCCTCGCACCAAAAGTGCGGACGACATTGCGGCGAGAGCTCTTCTACAATGCTCAACACCTTCGTCAGACCTTCAGAAGAGGTGGTGATCTCATTCTCTGACATGGATTTCTCAATCCGTAGTGTCTTCAATATGCTGTAAACCTGCAGCTGACGTGCGTTACTGTTGTACTCTGTGAGCACCAGTTCTGCTATATCCTTAAACGAAATGTCATCAGAGGCATTTTTGAAAAAAAAGTCTGAGCTGGGCTCTCAAGTACATTCAAAAAGTAGTCTGCCTTCTGCTGGGCAGCCAAACGGTGTTGACGAGCACAGTTATTGTAATCATGGAGAGTGGGCTCGATAAACTGACTAAAATCTTCAGTGAAACGGTTGTCCTTAACTTTTCGTAGAACTTAATTGTTTTTTCTGGTATGTTCACCATATCCGCTGTGCGTGGCTTGTGAATCATTTATATTCGTGTTCTCGTGTCGGAAGGTAGCGTCATTGTTACCATCATTGCGAACAGAATCAATAGGTTCCTGAATGGTAGGCTTAACCCCAGTATTTCGCGTCACCGGCGGCCATCGAGAACTTGGAGAGGACACGTGCTCATTTCCGTTGTGCCTTTGTGCGATTGAGGGTGGAAGAGGGCTTCTCGTGTCATTGAGACCAACAACTGACATTCTAGAAGCAGAACGACTATTTCTGTAGAGTTCGACGCCAGCTTTCATCATCTCCATTGATGCATCAATGAAATGCATAAACCAAATGTGCGTTAACATCGATCGATTGTTAGTTTTACAAGAGTACAGATGAAGAGAGGTAACAAACCCTTCCGGTATGGCGTGCAGTTCCTATAGCTCGGCATTATCTCGGACAAGCTATACCGAAAACAAAGGCGCATTGAAAAACTCCTTGTTTACGATGCCATCTGGAGACGGTAGAAAACGCTTGAAAATGGATTCAACTTCAGTTTTTCTGGATGGCATAAGTGAGATGATGTTGCTTGATTCATCAAAAACCAGGTACATCGCAAGTGTATAGCTTGCGCAGTCATGAAATTGTTTTCCAACTTCCGTCACCAGCTCTAAAACTGTTATAAAACGTTTTAGGCGATCATAGCGCAAACCGTCTGAGCAAGAGTGGATGCTATAGTGTCTAGAAATATTCGTGTCGATTGAGGATTTGAACATTGAAAAAACGCCTACAGTTTACGAATCCGGATTTTTGTGCAAAAGGAAATGGTTTTTTCTCGGAATTTCGTTTTTATACAATCAGGAACAAAGGCAAACCGAGAAAATAGAGGCTTTTTGCAGTGGAGAGATGATGAGATTGTAGCTACAATATGCAGGTTCCAACGTCTCTTCGTTGAAAGAAGCTCTTCTCTGTACGAGGAACTTCAGTACCCAAAATGTGTGTAGTGTCTTGTCGGGGGACAAGATACTGCACAGCTCACTGTATTTGTCTGCGGAGATGCATGCAGCGGTGGCGTCCAGCGCTGCCGCAAGTTGTGCAAATCAGCTTGAAACAACAAAGAGCTATCAGTAAACAAAACAAACAAAAAAACAATCTTCCCACATTTCGTCCACGTCCACCCAATTCCATAGAGCCAACAATATCCCGTCTCACAAATGACATAGCTGAAAAACGCGGGGTAGTGTCTGGCAGCTTGACCCCCGCACGAGGTCAGCCAGAGCTGCCGGCGGTGCTTTATTGATACTCTGACCGTCAGGTTCAGTGAAACGTGTACGTCTACACGTTTCACTGAACGGCTTGTACAGCCATTCACAATAGCCGTCCAGTGCACAGTCTGTCATCCTGCAGTGTGTCATAGTCAAAACGACTAGGTCACATGGCCGGTGTGAACTGATGATAGTCGCAGCTGGTACACGTATATCAACCACCACACAGTGTCTGGTGTTTCGAAGGTAAGAACAAGCTGGCGCGCCACCTGTGGCGACACGGCGCATGTGCAAAGCTGCCTCAATGAACCCAGCTTGTGGCTGTAGGCTGTCCAGCACAGTGAGTCATGCCCGCTTCTGCCCACGAGTTGGATACGGTCCGTATCTTGCACAGCATTGTTTAACTTGGAGCCGGACACCTCACAACCTTCAAGGCTATCGCTTTGCCAGATGGCCTGAAGGAACCGTAGTGCATTCAAAGTGTTAGATAAGAGTAGTTTCTGCCGATCCCCTGCAGATTATGAATTCACTCCGCCAGGTATCCGCGCCAGCAAGCTGTCATTGCAGCGTCGTAAGCCTAGTCCTCAGACCATGCATCCAAACCCCACTACATCGATGGAAGTACCGCGACCGCCCCCTGTCGACGTCTCCTTTTCCGACCTCTCGTACCACATCCCCCAGAAGCAATCCGTTGCCTCACGTCTGCGCCTTGCTAGTCCAGAGCCGTCCAAACAAATTTTGCATTCTATTGCCGCCTACGTTGGAGCTGCACAGTCTCTCGCAATTCTGGGGCCGTCCGGCTCCGGGAAAACCACTCTGCTCAGTCTGCTGGCAGGACGTTGCGATTATCCAGCCTCGTCCGGCACAGTTCTTTTCGGGGGTAAACAACGCGTCGCTCGTACAAAACGGCGCATTGGATACGTCATGCAAGATGACGTGTTCTTTTCCAAGCTCACAGTTAAGGAAACGCTTGATTTCACGGCCTCGATTCGTATCCCCCACCTATCTCGGGCACAGCGCGACCAAATCGTCAACTCTGTGCTGCGGAAGCTCCGTCTTTCGAAATGCAAAGACACCATTATAGGCGATCAACAATTCGCGAAAGGGATTTCTGGGGGTGAGAGAAAGCGCCTAAATATTGCCAACGAACTATTACATAATCCGTCGTTGTTGTTGGCGGATGAGTGTACATCTGGACTGGACTCTTCTTCAGCGTACACTGTGATTTCATTGCTGCGTGATTTGTGTCTGGACGGTCGCACCGTCATTACAACTATTCATCAGCCTTCTAGTCAGATCTTTGCGCTCTTCGACAATATCATGGTGCTTGCTGCTGGACATGTCGCTTATTTTGGCACTGCAGACAGACTTGTGTCCTATTTCGAGTCAGTCGGTTTTCGGTTTCCTACTCATTCTTACAACCCTGCTGACTTTGTTTTGGAGCTCGTCATTGATGAAGTTCCACCCGAGGAAGAAGTCACAGACCAAGCCGTGGAACCGACACCACCATCCTCTCAACAGAGGGTGATCGATGCTTGGAAACACCACGGCACACCTCTTCTCGAGGACACCATTTCCCAGTCGCGGGCCCTTGCAAAGAAACGGACTACCCTTTTATCCTACGTAGCACTGCCCATAACGTCGTCTGACAGCCAGTCCAATGAATCCGCAGATCAGTCCTCGTCCTCCGATATGAAGCAG
This sequence comes from Gracilariopsis chorda, assembly GCA_003194525.1. NCBI lineage: Eukaryota > Rhodophyta > Florideophyceae > Gracilariales > Gracilariaceae > Gracilariopsis > Gracilariopsis chorda. The sequence continues at coordinate 29,833 of NBIV01000263.1, forward strand.
CTAATGATGCACGACCATCCCGAGGCCCCGAAAAATTTTCCCGCTAGAATGCGGCGGGCAGTTGTGAAAAGGTACCACGACATTACCATGCGGCATGCAGCGCACAACGCCCCAGACAAGTATCCCACTAGCTGGTTTACTCAAGTCCGAGTGCTCGCCATGCGGGCTCTGCGCCAGAAGCGTGGTAATGTCATAGAGCCGATGTACGTGGTCCATGTTACTCTCATCACGATTGTCGTGTCCCTGTTTTGGTTGCGGATGGAACCTATTGAATCTAGGATTGAGGACCGCTTGGGCGCCTTGTCCTTTGTTTGCATCTTTTTTGCGTTCTTCTCCACATTCAATGCTATGTTTGCGTTTCCAGCAGAGAAACAGGTCTTGAACAAGGACCGTGCCTCCGGTGCGTATCGACTCAGCGCATATTACTTTGCGAAGTCAATGGTGAGTTTTATTTGTGCTCTTTTCTGGGATAGCGTAGTCACGTGATCTGCGTTTCGTCAAGCGCTGCAATTGTAGCGCTTGATGTAACGCAGATCATCATGTTTGGATATTGAAGGTGAGTTACCTTCGAAGGTAGATAGTGTTACTGACTGTCTAATTTTTGCACGTGTTGGAATAACATAGATGGAAACGCCGGTGGACATGATCACGCCCATTTTTTTCTCCGCGATTATCTACTGGACTATAGGACTGAACCCTAATTTCGTGCCCTTCCTTCTCTTCACCATTATCCTTGTACTGGATGTGCTCGTCGGGCAAAGCATTGGCTTACTAGTTTCTGCTTTGTTTATGGAAGTGAGACAATCTCAAGTACTGGGGTCAATGTGGATTCTGAGTTCGATGCTCATTTCCGGGTACTACATTGACCCGAACAACACACCTGACGTTGTTAAACCTCTGCGGTATATGAGTTTTCTCAAGGTACGTCTTGCGAATATTCATTGTTCTACTTTGTGAGATAACAGGAAATCTCGGGCCTGCAACATCAACTCTGCTAACACTCTTTCATTGCTACGATCATCGTCTTGTAGTACGCCTTCGAAGCTATGGTTCGGACGGAAATGTTGCCTCCGAGATCATTTGAGTGTGTCCCAGCAGGGGAAGTCAGTACCATCTACTCGAACAACGGAGTAGACTGTCCTATCCGGAAAGATGCGCTCCTGCGTGGGGCACAGCTTGAAGATACGTTGCCTATCGGATGGAACATTGTTATACTTATGGTGTGGATCGTGCTTCTGAGATTAGCTGGGTACTTCGCTCTCAAGCTTTTGCACACAAACCACAAACCAAAGAGAGCTAGGAAGCACCTGTAAGTGCTGTTTACCTGGTTGTATCCGCCGTGTACCCGTACCCGTGTTTGCTCCCGATTTTGGTCACGGCAGAGTGCCAGGAGCATTGGTTTATGTTGAATATGCTTGGGAGTTAATGTTGTTCCTTGCCTTCCAAAGAGTGTGGGGCTCTGTACTCAGAAAGAGAATAGTAGCTTGTGTGTTGTATTGACCTAGACGATTCATAGCATTCAAAGTGGAGAATGATAACGGCAAACTAGTGCTAGTCATTCTCCAATGTGTACAAATTGTACCCTGATCTTTGTGCGTATTTCTCGCCCACGATGCTTATCTTAGATGAGTCTGCTTTCGAATTCATATTCGCTTCGTTTTGCGCAAGATCTGTAAACCAGCCACACAAGCAGCGGCAGTCAGAGCAGCGGTCGTGCTCATGACCAAAGCGTACGCCAAGGGGTATGATGTGACGGCTGCGCGAACGGCTTGAGACAAAGACAGATTCGAACTACGCTCGTTGCTTTGTTGTTGCTTTTCGTTTGTCTCTACCACAAGTGGGGGATCGGTAAGAAGTTGTGCAGCGCGTTGGGAAGCTACGGTGTGTGCACCTCGAATTCCCAGATCTTCATTCATGACAACATGCAGCGGGAAATCCGGCATTAAAGAGCTCATCCTACCCTTGTCAGCAAAGCGCTTCATAAAGGCGGAATCGCGACCGGTGATCATTTCAATGTTCTTAGGCGCAATTCCACCAGCTACGTATATGCCAGCGAAAGGCAAGTACTTCAGGGCAACGTTCCCAACCTCGCCGCCATACACGCTGAACATGATCTCAAGCGCGTTCATAAAGAGACTATAGTTGTACTTCTGAGAGCCGATGAGACGGCCCTTCTCCGTGGAGTGTTGGTACTCGTGGTCCAACTCGCTGTTAACTTGATCCGGGAACTTCTCACGGAGAAATTCATAAATGTTTTCCAGGCCGGTTCCGGACACCAATCTTTCGACGCTGACGCGAGGAAGAACGTCTGTTTCGGAGTACTTACAGCCCGGATCAAGACGGGTTTCCAGGAAGGATAACAACTGCTGCTCGAGGTCGGTGCGTGGGGCGAACTCTACGTGACCGCCTTCAGTAGCATGCGCAGTAACGGTTCCGTCCTTCTCAGGAGTGAGAAAGCACTCTCCGAGTCCAGTGCCCGCTCCTACAAGGGCAACGGGGGCAGAAAACATGTCCGGAGCGGACGGCTTTCCTTTCTGCAAAGTAGTTAACTCCTGTTTGGTAAGTGAGAGCAAGCCGTAGCCATTGGCGACAAAATCGTTAATGAGGAGGACGGAATCGATATCAAATTCTTCCTTGATAGAGTTTCCATTGATGATCCAGCCCTCACGGTTGGTGAAGTTGATGCGATTGTCAGCGACAGGTCCGGCGACGGCAAAACAGCAGCTGTGGATCTTGAGCTCGGCGTGGGATGGGATGGAGAGGAAAGTACACAAGACCTCTGTGAATGATTGAAAGTCGTTATTCTTGTAGTACTTCTGGGAGATCACACGGTGAGATGTGATGCTCTTATAGTTAGCGAGCTCGGCCTGGCTATCGGGCGCTTCGTATAGCACGAGGCGTGCGTTAGTACCGCCGATATCTCCAGCCAAGAGTCGCATGACGATTACCGAGCGCTGCTGTGAGCTCAACTGGGGTGTGGTTGAGTGTCCGGGTGGGCAACACAATAGGAAAACAGACGAGTCGAAGTGAAAAAGTGAAGGGTGCGAGCGAAGATCCGCGATTCAACGACAGCTAAACGAAAGCACGCCCCGATCTGTAGTGGTGGGAGGAAGGGCGGAGGCACGAGCGGCATGGATTTTTCCATTGGGATGGCCGGAAGGAGATGTTCGAGATGGTGAGACGGGAGCATGCGCCTCTCACGAGTTGCTTCATTCAATGCAAGCACGTTTGTACCCTTCGTAGGGGGAGGCACTGTTATTTGCATGTTTCCATGTCGAGCTGCGTCATTTGGTGCAAACTTGGCGGTCCGCAAATGCTCTCGCTGCTGCTGCTATGCCATGATAGATACACTGTACTGTACCATCGCTGCCTTTGATACAGTAGTCTACCAAGGGATCTATGCGTGGCCTCAGCCATGCTGTCACCAGTTGGCGGCCTGGACTCGCCACCAATTGTCCTCAGCCGCATGTTGACATGACGAACAAGATTGTAACCTCTTGACCATCAGTGGCGGCCCTCTTCTACTACCCCTGCCAATGCCAAACCTACATCCCGTACTAATACCCCCCCACTTTCGAAATGCGCATCGGCGGTACGTCAGCTCCATTTGCGCGGACTCTGCCGCTTGCAAATTCTCGCTCTCTCCTCGCTAACAAACAACCATGATTACGGATCTTATCGACGTCATGGGTGACTCGTCTCTATATGGAGACCCAGTGTCCCTGGCGCCCTTGTTATCAACGATGGACATTGCTGCAGGCAGGTGTTCCGCCTTGTTTTCTGGGGGACCCGTTGTTACAGGATGTTTTGACCAACTGAGCATTCACGCTCCTATCAAACACGGCGACCTCGTCGCTGTTGCCGCCAAGGTGGTTTCAATAGGCCGTTCCAGCATGGTGTTGCGCTTACTTGCCACTCACTACTTACCTTCAACTTCGAATGCCAAACCCGAAGTTATTGCTAGGTGCGTTGCATCCTAATGTTCCTTTCAATCCGCACTCGCGTACTCACCCGTTGAGATCGTCGTGTCACCTTCAAATCGACTGCAGCGCATATGCTACCTTTATTGCCGTCGATACAAAGACCAAACGCCCGCGTCTGCTTCCCCCCACCGCTACTCCCATCACACAGCCATCTCAGCACGACGAACCACATCTGCGGCTTATATCACAAGAACAACAACTTTCGAGAACCCTTTTGGACAGCTTTTCGGTACAACGCAAGCAACTCAGCGTGAATTCCACTCCTCAACGCGATGAACACGCTATCAAGTATCTACAGACCATCTCGTTCAAGAAAGTGCTGCACGTAGACCAAACCGAAGTCACCATTCGTAAACATTTTCTTCCTCGCAATCAGAATCAAGCAGGTCTCATTTTTGGTGGCGATATTCTTTCTACATTTGAACAAGCCGCTCTAACCTGCGCTTCTCGAATGCAATCAAGGCGAATGGTTACCGTCGCAACACGCAGCATAGCGTTTCTTGCTCCTGTACAACCGCTCTCGCTGTTACATGTTGTTGCGCGAGTCGTTGCGTGTACGGGCGAGCTCGTCGTTGTCTTGGTACGCTCGTATGTTGATCAAGAACACAATCGTTTTGAACTTCAACCAAGTCATCAAGGTGTATTCTACCTCAGAGCAGCGGATTGGCAACCTGTCGAAGTTGGTGTACATGCATGGAACACCGCTCATGAAGATGACCTACATCGTGTACTACCCCTTCCATTGCCTCAGCAATATGCTCGGTAAACGATAACGAACCGCACCTATCATGGACATGTCCATCCACAACTGGACAAAAGAAGTGTATAAACACAAGATTTTGAGTGTCGCAGGTTCTCACTTCCTTTGTTAACTAATGCTGTCTGGCTTCGTTGAGTAAAAGCGTAGTCCTTCCTGAATGAAGCATGTGGTGGACTGAGGAGTTGGTCAAGCAGTATCCTTAACGCACTGTGTTGTGAGGCACACAAACAGTATACCCTGTCCCATGCAATCCTGTTTGTGAGTTTCACAACACAGCGCATTACCTTCAGGTTAGGACAAGGACATGGGGAAAAGAAGAAAGACCAGAGCAAAGCTTTCGTCGATTTGCAACCATCGCGCAGTTCCATAGAACCAATCTGAGGGCAATGTAGAACTATTCTGTTGTATACCATGCATCGAGTGTACTCTGCGAGCGCCTCACCGCTGTTGTAATAGAAGATGAAAGGAATCAAGAGTCCTAGGCAATTTGCAACATAGTTGATTCCACCGAGACGCTAAACTGAGGACGCGCACACGCATAACATAATACCTTGCAACTTCGTCCCCTCGTGTACATGAGATAAAGGCGTGCAGAGTAAATTCTCTGACGTGAGTAGTAGCCCTCTAACCCGTTATCCTAAGGATAGCCCTCTTACTAAGGGTTAGCTAGGATCACAGTGCAGGCGAGTCTAGACCGCTGTTCCCAGTACGTGCAAGCAAACTCGAGACAAAACAATAGAGGGCAAGACTTTTAATCGCGACTTGCAATTTACCGCTAAACACGCTTGCCAGGTACGTATGGTGCTAAATGCATCCAGGATGAGTTCACTTTAGCCACAGGCATCGAAGGGTGAGTTATTGCGCTATGTTTAATCATCTTTCGCATCCTCACCTTCTTCTTCCCGAAAGCACTTCACAATTGACTTGAAATTGTCCTTCACACACTTTTTCAGCCAGCACTTTCCGCTCTTGCATTCCTCTCCTTTCTCGCACGGCTCACATTCTCCCTTCTTCGTCCCCGCGGGGAAACACTTTGCCTTTGACGCTGGAGCCCTGAAGACGCATTTTCCAGATTCACACAGCTTAGAAATGCAATCATCTCCAGAAGTGCAGGACTCGCATTCTCGGTTGAACTCGCATCGACGACGGGAGGGGATACTATCATCTGTACATTTTCCCTTCTTGCAGATACCTTGTTTGCATTCCGAGCCGGTGCTGCATGGTTCACATTCCTCCTTTTTCTCTTGAGCTGGCGGGAAGCACTTTTCAATCGATTTTTTACCTCGGAAGACGCATTTCCCTCTGAAGCAGTTTTTAGACACGCATTCATCAGTAGAGGAACACGGACTACACTCGGGACCAAATCCACATCGACGAAGGGAGGCAAAACTATCATCAGTACATTTGCCCGTCTTGCACACACCCTGCTTACATTCAGATCCAGTGCTGCACGATGCGCATTCCCCCTTCTTCATTGGAGCTGGCGGGAAGCATTTCCTCTTCGACTGAGGGGTATCTAAAACACACTTCCCATTCATGCACAAGTTGGTGCTGCAGTTATTATTCGTCGAGCAGCCGCCGCACTCCGGAGCGAAACCACATCTCAAAAGCGATTCGATGGAGTTATTTGTGCATTTCCTTTGCCTACATGTACCCTGTGCACATTCCGAATTCTTCATACATGATTCACATTCTCCCTTCTTCGTTACCGGCACAGATGAAGGTGCTGCTGGCGGTGCTGATGAAGGGGTCGGTGAAGCAGATGGACTCGTTGAACGAGTCGGTGAACTAGATGGTGCAGTTGATGGGGCTGCAGACGGTGTGGTTGATGGGGCTGCAGACGGTGCGGTTGATGGGGCTGCAGACGGTGCGGTTGATGGTGTCGGAGGCGGGAAGCATTTTATGGTTGAGGCGTCTGTATCGAACACGCATTTCCCATTGGAGCACAGCTTCGTAGCACAATCGGTATTTCTCCCACAAGGAGCACATTCCTCATTCAACAGACAATTCCGCAAAGACGCGGCGGAGCCATCCGTACAGATTGCAGCAAAACAGGTACCTTGTAGACACTGGTCTCCAGAATTACATGGCTCGCATTCTCTTCCAATACCACAAGTGGCGCGGGATACATCAGTACCAAAAGTACAAATGCTATCTTCACACAAATTGGTAAAGCATTGTTCGTTCGAAGAACATGATGCGCACTCGGGAAATAGTGGAGAGACAGTAAATACTGGAGCAGGTGGAATCGGAAAGATTGGGCGAGGACGGATGGGGCGAGGACGGATGGGGCGAGGACGGATCGGACGGCGACGGATCGGACGGCGACGGATCGGACGGCGACGGATCGGACGGCGACGCTTCGGCCGAATGCGAAGCAGTCGTCGACGGAATTTGTCATTGCGAATCCCACGAAAACGAGTTCCACGGCCACCCGGGGGTTTTGGTGAGAATGAGCGCTTCTTAGTTCGGCGTGGATTACTGGCTTTGCTTACGGCACGATTTCTGTAGATGGAGCGACGGCGGTAGGTCCTGCTCAGGCTTGGGGCTTCTCCATGCTCTTCATGTAGATAGTCTTCGGCAGTTGCGATTGATAACGTCAGGACAAGAAAGAGAGCGAGTCCAAAAAGAACGCCGCTGTGAGCCATGATAAAATTCGTTTGGAGGATACGGGTGCGAACTTCTAGACAAAGTCCGGCCACATCCGCGCCCATGGGGCAGTTTTGGAGGTTTATATATGACTGAATCTTTAGACGATTCCGCTGTGCTATGAGGGAAGTGAGAACCAGACGAGGTCTTTGAAGCTTCGGAAGCTATTGAATTGTGACGTATGCTGAATCCTGGGCATCATGTTTCTCTTTCCTATGACTGTTTACAGCGAGATGTTTATGCACGAAGTAAGCTGTTTTTCGATATGTAGTCTATGCGCTCATTCTCTTGACAGGAACACGAAAACGATGGATAAACATCATTCACCGAAACTATGAATTGACGACAGATCGGCCTACCTTGGCTCAGAGTGAGTAACCCATATCCCGAGCGGAAAGATTAGTTTATGAAACCATTGTTCAGAGAACGGCTTGCAATCTGAAGTTTGCGATGAGGCAGCACGTGGATTGTCTCAAACTCTACAGAGGCCTCACTAGGAAAACGTGTACCGACGGCACACTTCCCAAGTACGAAACGCTTTTAGTGGCCACTGGCGCACATGTCCATTCAGACACGTGACGAGGAAGGCATGAAGCGTGACTTGGTGATGAAAGCTTCCCTCATAGATACACAAAGCAGCAAACCGAGGTGTGACCATGCTCGAAATCTTGTAAGCCATCTCCCCAAGAACCGAAACTAAATTGAGACCTTGCGTCTACAGCCATCGATCTTCCACGAAGACGGATTGTGCAAAGAGACGCACACATCGAAATTCAGAGTGAAAAGGGCTGAATACTGTCGCCAGTTCAAGTTATGCAACCTCATCAATTCAACCAAATTCTTCGAGAGGGGTGTAAACGGCTCTCGCGCCGAGTGAAAGAAGCAAATGGACTCGTAACCAGGTCTCCGTAAAGGAAAAACAACACCTAAGTTAACTTGCAAAGTTATATTCTTTCCATATGCGTCGTCCTTGTTCCACGTAAAGCAATGCCAATGCTGCATTGTCAACTGGGGCGCAGTGCTGATATACGATATATGCACTCATGGAAGTGCAGATATCACATATCACCACCCCAACATCTCTTTTACTTTTTAATCTTTGCTACACTCTGTGCCATTTCTAATGGTCATTCACAAAAAAGTTCACCGTCACTCCCTAAAGAGATTTAGCATTGTACGTGGCACCGCCCCCTGCCAAACAAGTCAGATCTCACAGTGGCTACTCGGCCAGATATTGGGAGGATCCAAGAATTGACAAACGGAGAGAGTGACAGTATCCGAACTTGCCATTGCCGCGTGCCACCGCTACTGTACGCCTCGTCACAGCTCAATTGGATCAGCAGCGTAAAATCGCCGGAAATTTGAAGCACGTTCTTTGCAACGGACCAACCAGCGTCTTAATATGGCCTAAAACCGGCTTCAGCCCACGGTCCGCGAACGCGCCCATGAAACTCCCAACGCGCCCCAAACGCCCGCGCACTGCTGTGCCACACAGGGGCTCCGCACTGCGCCCACCCACTCGAATCTCCGCCAAACGACATGTTCCGCCGTCCCCAGCACAGGACACCAACGCCACCCCCCGCCAAAGCCGCACGCGATTTTTGCTATAAACGCCGCGTCGCCGCAGGGGCAACGCTCTTCTCGTTTTGTGAAACATAACCATGGAAATCTGCAGTACTGCCGTAGTGAGAGCTAAATCCTGCACATCTTGTGATAGCAACTATTCTGCATATAAACGCTCCCGGCGCCGGCGACTAGTTCCGGCATAAGCTGTGCAAATATAACTCTTCTCAATTTTATCAGTAACCTAAATTGAAAACGACACTTAAGTCCTTCATTCATGAGACAAGAGAGAATCGATGCTCCCTTCCCTCTGGCGGTCTCGCCGGCGGGCAGGGACTTTATTGTGTGTCGCTACGTGTACACTACGTGATGACAATTCAAACTAAAATCACCGGGTAATATCATCTTCACCGTGAAGGTGATGGTCAATTAAATGCTCTGTCGACCATAAAAGAAAAACATCTGTCTTCTACAGTATCTATCCAACAAGCCATCTGATTCCCGTACGTGCTATGATCATCGAAAACGTTTTTGAGGCAAACTCTTGGTTCGCGCAGGATTGTTCTACACGGGACCCCATCATGTTAAGTCAGCTAACTTGTTTCACTCGGTGAAATCGAACGCGGCGAATGAAATGCTTCTTCTTTGTTACTTTTTCCCTGTGTGGATTCAAGGAATCCAGATTCCTTATCTTAATGAATGGCTGGTTTTTGCGCCCTCGGCACTACTCTCAAAATCAATTTAACCTTACCAATGAAGGTGTCATGTTTCCGTTGTTTCATTTCTGCCATTCACAAGTAAGTCACGCATGAAGTGCTCCGGCGCCCGATACAAATTGAAGATCGGAGATGAGTATTCTGGGCCAGTGGATCATTGCGAATCTGAAGGGGCACTTTGGTTACCGATCGTCGCAAAAGTTATAATGATGAACTGCTAATCCTTACTCTGCACAGTTAGTACTTAATTTTCAGCATCCGGACGCCACTGATGAACTACCCATCAGCGACATTCACAACCCAAGAAATGGGCATTACTAAAACTCTTAAGATTTCTTCCGGCTCTGCTTCAATATCAAAGGTTGTGTATGTTGTCAGGATTCAATGGGATAAGTGACGGTAGCGGACGAGAAGATACCCTCGGGAGTGGCTGAGTTCGTGGTGTTGTCAACGGAGGCAAAACTGGAGGTGAAAGTGGGGTAACACTCGTGCAAGTTTCACTTAATGTACACAACGTTCCAGTACGAATGTTAAAGAGAGAACTGTCAACAGTCCTTTGGCTCTCGAGCACATTGTTTCTTGTCACACGGGTTTCCAGATCCTTTCCAACAATGGAGACTGAGCCTCGCTGTTTGTGACAGGTGTTGCAGTTGCCAAAAGTAGGCCCCCCATTGTAAGAGGTGGAAAGGGAGGGGTACGATTCTGCACATCAGCCTGTAAACCCATTTTTGCCCCCGCCTCTCCTTCAGCCTTCTCACTACCCACTGTGAGCTCCAAACCCAATGCAGGTCGGTATCCAAAGAAACCACTCAAACCTAGCTCTTGGCTTGTTACATTTCCGAAATCTAGAATAGATGAACCGGAACTGCCAAAATTCGGTGGCAATAGGCTGTCCGCTCTCACAACACCAGAGCCAAAGTTTGCGTTGACCTTCAGAATGTTCTCGTTTGTTGCAGTAATCATCGCATCTAATCCAGAGTCCATTGCCACTTCCTGAATGAAATCAAGCTTCATGAAGCTGATTAATCGCACGGTCCCCAAGAAAGGAATTGACGTGGAAAAGCTGAAGTCTGGGAGGACACGACGGTAAATCTCTCGAGTATCTGATGCTCTAAAAGTACTTGTCGCTGTAACTCTTGACGCTATATTAGCTCTGAGGTTCTGCTCCCATTCCGCTTCCAATCTGAACAACCTTGTGAATCTAAATCGATCTATAGATCCTTCGAGTTGCGCAGAGGTAAAAATTTGAGCGCCTGGTACAATGTTGTTCTGCTGAATCTGGGAAACAGTTTGCCTTGCGCTGGTGATCAAGGAAACGTCTTCATTATCCGAATCGGAAGGCTTAAGAAAATGTGAGGTAAAGTTGATACTGGGATTGTCTTCGAAAACCAACCTTTCAGAATGTAGCAAATTGCTCTTCCCTGTTCCAACGATTTCCACCATCACAACAGGAGCAACATCAGATCCAGAAACAACTTTCAGTTCTAGCTGTACTCTGGAACTGGAGCGGGATTTCGTTACCTTCTGTATAACGAAGAAGAGAACATCATCTCCCGGATCCACTCTTGGAATTAGTTCCATTGTACCGCAGGACTTCTTCCAATCCTTGACCTGAATTACGAAAGCAGTGTCTCTTTCGTAATCTGAAAGATCCAAGTGAGCTCCTGTGAGTTCCATGCCCACCACTTGCTCAGAAACATTCCGGAAACAAGACGTGATCATAATCCCGTCAGCCCGAACTTCATCCCATAGAATTGCATCTTTTTTCAGCTCCACTGAAACAGAGAGTATTTGGACATGCGAAGAATTAGCGTTTTCGTGTCCAGAGTTGCTATGGTGGGCAGTAGCCAAGTGACCACGAAGTATGAAATCCGACTCATTCGCGCGTGGGCCAAGATGCCGATGAGTCAAGGCAATGACGGGGGTCAATGCCAAAAAGAAGAGGACAATACAATGCAAAACTGAACCGACAGCCATGGTTACAAACAACACGTATTTTAAATTCGTTTGCAAGAGTTTCAAATAGATTGTGTTACATGAGTTAAACTCGCTCTTGCTCGCAGTTCTTTGCTTATAACATCGTCAGGTCAGCCAGCTCTGCTCTGGACGGCTTCCATTCGCACGTTTCGTGTAGGTTCAAGTGGCCTCCGTCATGCTTAACAATGCACGCCAGGACACGTGCGATGTGAAGAGCAGGAGAAGTTTCACGCATTGAAAGGATTTGTAGGCGTTGCTGACTTGCTGTAGACAACCTCTTGTGCCCACAGGGGTAGCAGCCATGGTTCAATATACGGATAGCGCTAGCCCATTTAGCCTTCCAGGTCCAGGCTGAATACTTGCAAAAGTGAGCGGCAACATGCATGAACTTAGGTGAGTATTTTATGACGTTTTCCAACTAGAATTGAGCTACCATGTGCCCCAAGAAATGCCAACTGGCTTACGTCAGTACAACAGGAAAGAAAAGACAACCTAGATGAGTTGTGACGGTGTACGGTGCAGCTGTCAAAACTCGAGTGAGAATTTGGGTACTGTTGGCGGCGTTAATGCAACTGATAGGGTACCATTGTGTTTATATGAGCTCGCGTCTCTAATTCCAAGACTACGGTAGGGATTGCTACATTGAGAAGAACCCCTCTCTCTCTAGATAAACCAACAGCTTTTCTGGCCATGTCCTACACATAAGTACGTTGTAGTGAAGTCTCCAAACCAACGTATTTTGTTCCGAAGAATAGATGTAGGCAAATCGGCTCTTTGCCCTTCAGAAGTAGAGAATTGTTGATTTCTTTGTTAGGGCAAATCTTCTCCTCTACATTGAGAGGGCATCAAGGCCAAGCATGTGAACCCAACAAAGATGAAACACTAGCTCGATGAATTGCGTTTCTCCACTTCTGGAAAGAAGCCAAGAGCAGAATACTGCAAACGGGCTTGTTTTACATCATGTCTGTAGATGACATTGCATCACATGGGTATACATTTCGCTATATCTAAGTGTGAAGAAATTCACTTGTTCCTACTCGACATGGGCATATTCCCCGACATCGTCTTGCGAAAGATGCAACGCTGCATGTGTCGTCCTTCCAAATACTTACGAAATATTGCAGAAGGCGAGCCCTTCCATTTTTAGTGGAGCTGCTCCAGAATGAAAACGTGGATCTTGTGACTTCTTTAACAGCAAGAGGCTCCACTATAATAAGACACATGTGTCATGCTGCGCCTTGCTGTAGAGGGGCAGGTTATGACAATGAAAATTTTCATCTGGTTTGCCACCTCAGAAACACCAGAACTCGTTCTCTATAAAGCGTTCTTGAAAATTGAGTCAGCGCCAAAACGTCAGCCGTCTCTTCATCGATCGTGTTATAGGATTACTTTACCTCAAAGCTGTATCTGACTACTGCACTTTATTATGACATCCCGATTGAACTTAATCTTTCTCCTCGTTGCTTCCATACTTTCCATTCTTGAGTGTTTTGCGTCTCCTTTATCAAAGAAAGTTGTGAAACCAGTGGAGAACATCGGAGACAGGGTATTCTCGCTTCAGGATGTAGAGCTTACATCTGTTCAGGATCTTCACATAGTTTTGGATAGAATGCTGGCACCAACAACTGCACAAGTCGCTGGCATTGAAAGGTCCAGGTTAGGATACATTCAAACATCTCGTGCTGCATCAGGGTTTATTCCTCCCGGTAGAGGTATCACCTTCTCAGCTTCATTGGAAGGCAATGTCAGCATGACTGGAAGCCTGGCCAGTGATATTGAAGATGCAACAGAAAGAATAGCCTTAGGAGAGCCCGACAGGGTCCGAGAGTTCTATCGAACTGAAAAAAGGAATCTGCAGAGCAGAGCTGGAGACAACTACTTTCATTTTTTTCAAGCTGCCCGTGATTTTGGGTTCACGGAGGACCAAACCACCAGAGATACCCTGAACTCAACTGATTATGCTCAATTCAGTGAAAAAGTTGGGGTTGAACTGGGGTCAAGCTTTCTCGGAAGCCTTAATTCCAGATATTCCGTTACATACAGTGGAGTCTCTGACGGAAACCAGAGAGTCATTCAGGCATTCGCATATGTTCTCATCAACCAGATCACGTTGAGCTCTGGGCGAATTCTGAATATTGTTCAGAAGAATCCCGAACTCGTTGTTACGGACCAAGAATTCAACGTCATTGATCGAATCGAAAATTCTGTGGAGTTTGAGAATATCGGAAACCAAATTTTAGAGCCCTAGGGATCCTTTTAACTCTTTAACTTCGTGCATAGTAGATGCACGTAGAAAAGTATACAAAACTACTTCCTCTGATCCCATCAAGCCCTCATTTCGTAAAGGAGTTGGAGCAAAAAGAATGAAGCCTAACAATGTAAGTTGCAGTGGAAAAGCATCAATCCTCGTTTCCGGCCAATGTAGCGAATAGGCGGCTGGATGATCGAGCACTGGCTTGGATAAGAAATGATTAGACACGATTCTGTAATGTCACATAACATGATAAACTTTATTACCGGTGGTACTTTGTCCTCCTTCGTGGTCATTAAGCTTTGGGCCATGTCTGCTTTCTGAGTCTTGTAACTTGGAAACAGATAAGCATCTACGGTGCGGGTTAAGGGTTAGGCAACTAACCCTGGTAGCGACAGAAGGGCTTAACTTGGAACACTCTCAAGACATTAAAAAATGTAAAATTTTGCACAGCTTTTGGTATCTCCCGCCTATGGTAGACAAACAAGGGCTTAACTTGAGACAAAGACAAAGCTTGGACTTCTTATCGTCTCTTGAAACTTGTGTTCTGTTTTGGCATAGTGGCAGTGAATCTTGTTAGTATAAACTGCAATTGTGCAAACTATGGAAAAACTAACTTAGTAGTTGCGGCAGTGTTAACATGACGAACGTTCTTGCTTTCTTTAACGCAATGCAATGCCAAACGCGTTTGGAGCACGAATTGGAAAAAAAAGCCAACAGCTACACAATAAACGTTAACCAAAACCAAAACGCTTCTTTGTACAGCCTATCTGCTATTCTTTCTTCTAAACGGAAGACGCAAAAGCTTTTACCCTTGAGTACTTCACATTCAAGTTTGCAGCCATTTATTGAAGCTACGAAGGGTACATTTTTGCCGATTTTGGCACTCCCAAAACCCAAAGCTCCTGCAACTGACATCTTGATAGACATACTCTGTTATCTGCCTTAATTTGGATCTGTACTAGAAGTCAAATTTTTACAAAACCAAATTTTGCCTAATTACAAAAAAGAAAGACAGGTTTTTCTCATCTTCAGCCACCTTTTTGGCAAAAAATTCGTCTCAACTCCGTCTCAAGTAAAGCCCTTCTGACCGCTAACCCTTTCAAGTAGAAGCAGGATAGCCTTCTACTGGACCGTTGGTAGCTTTACATAATGAGTGGGGTTGTAAAACTTGTCTCGGGCAGCGATGGACGCATTTCGAGAGCCGTTCAAATTTTGAAGAGTGCAAACGCTCGCGAGACGGTAGCACTGCTAGCAATAGATTGCTAACCCTTACCAGCCGTTGTTTATATGATACTGAAACACCTTGTTTCCGGCAGCCTTTTAACCTTCCTGAACTCATCCGCGTTCTGCGTACACAAAAGAAAACATGATCTGCATGGGTGCGTCCGCCTATGTCACGACCGACCAGGTGGGCAATGCTTGATCGTTGGTTACCTGTAACTGTACGGCTTTTGCGCAACGTAAGGAAAGACTTTTAGGACAGTAGAGATCTGAGATTCCCGGAGGGATACGGTGCTTTCCATTCTCGTGAATGCGTGACAAAGTGTTTACCACAGTGAGCCTATGTAGGTGTGGCGATAACCTTCCTGTTTGCAACGACCAGACCAGGAGCGTACAGACCGATTTGTCAGTGCGATCTTTGTTGCATTTTTCAGCGAGATTCACTGCGTACCTTAAGCTACCCGTATTGGAAAACACGAGAAGTGGAGTTTGCAATACGAGGGTGCTGAGTTTGTCAGTTGTTCCACCGTGCTGTACTCGTGACGTTTCTCCAACTAGTCAGGCGCATGCAGATGAGGTAACAAGCTTGCCCAAACACAACTGTTGACGATATGGTCGCTAGAGCTGGAGAAATAAATAGATGAGTGGAATGAAAATCGTTAAAACACAAAGCCCATGGTTACGAAGGCGAAGGCTCTATGCAAGCAACCAGAACACGGTGTTTGCGATTTATGCAGACAACACAGGCAGTACGGATTAGCTGAGCGAGGAAGTGCAGGCAATTTGTGTAGTTAGTTGCAAAGTTAGGCCATTCCATGCATGAGTACAGACACGCTCAGCGCCTTGCTTCCACATGTGTGTCTACGAAGAATGAGTATCAGTGGGTATTGGAAATGGCGCAAGTGTTGGCTGTGGCAAAGAGAAAAGGCCAGGGCGAAGCATTGTTGGTCAGAGCTTGCCGTCCTTTTCGCAGTCCGAGTCAGCGGCACCTTGCGTGACTCGCTCATTCCAGCGCAAACACTGACTCACACTGGTAAACCAGTCGTTGGTGGTATCAGTCTTACTAAAGGTAGGCACGGACCACGGGGAAACGGTGACAATCACCTTATCACCCTTCATCAATTCCATGCGGTGTCGTCCGTCGAAACTGACCCAAGCGGTGGCACGTGAATCGCTAGGGACCTTAATTTGGAGAGTGACATGATCAGGAAACAAGACAGGTCTGAATGAAAGCGAGTGCGGGCAGATGGGTGTGAACAGGATTGCTGGTACGTTGGGGTGAACCATACTGCCACCAGATGAGAGTGAGTACGCGGTGGAACCGGTTGGAGTGGCAACGATGAGGCCATCAGCCTGGACACGGGTAACAGGACAGTCGTCAGCAAGGACTTCGAGGTTGGAGAGGTACGGGGCGGGTCCGCGGTCAATGACCATTTCGTTGAGAGCATGGAATTCCTCAGTCTGTCGCGCTGGACCGTCGTGCAAAACGTTGTGCTCAAAGTTGTGGACGCAAGCGGTGCGTTTCTCACAGCGCTGGACGACGCATTTCAGACGCATGCGGACGGTAACTGTGTTATTGGCACCGCGCAAAATGGAGGAGATGTGCTGGCGAAAACTGGCAAAGTCAAAGGGGGTGAGAAAACCGAGAGAGCCCATGTTGAAGGGGACGAAGGGCGGAACGCGAGTGGGGAAATAGCGGTGAAGGACGTGGAAGATGAGGCCATCGCCGCCGAGACAGACGACTAGGTCCACTTCGGAAGCATCGTAGGAGGTGCGGGCGAGTTCGGGGTCATGGTCGGTGGTGGAGCGCACGGCGGGCGTGCCAGGGGGGCAGAGCGAGAGCACGGCGGTGTCGGCGGCGACAAGGACATCGGGAAGGGACTGGAGGTAGGTCAGGAGCTGCGGGAGGGCGGCGCGGGCGCGCTTGGAGTGATGGGAGGCGGCGACAAGGATGAGGCGCGGCATATCATCCCAGTAGATGGAGACGCGTCGACGGCGTGGTTCGTTGTTGAGCACGGAGGGCGGGTGACGCTCGACGTGGGTATGGCCGTTGTGGTAGTGCGAGGTGACGCGCACATGGCCGGCACGGGAGACGGGCGTGGGTGTTGTGCTTGTCATGGACGACAGCAGCGCGACGTTGTTTGATTACGCGACTGAGCGCCTCGCTTTCGCGCGCGCGACCGGTGCAGCCCTTTGAACATATACCACTCGCCGCCCGTTCGCCCCCGCAGTGCTGCGCGTCCGCTTGATGTAAGCTTGAGACTCTATCGCTCCACGTACCGTTGTACAAAAAGCAGGTGATCACAGCCTCTCCCATGACAGCCTCTGAGTGACACAGCGTCACCGCATGTGCTACATCTGTCAACCTGTACAGTAATTGTAGCAATTCTGGACTGTAAGCACCTACTGTTGAAACAAAAACACATAAAAGAAAAAGAGAAGTGTCTTTAATTTAAACTTTGGTGGGGAGGTACTTAAAGACACTCTGAACCACTCTAAGTTGGTTGAGGAAGAAGGAGAGAGAGGCGCAGTGAACCGCGGTAACTTTCTTTCCCTCAGATAGAACGCACAGTACTGCATACACCTCAATAAAATAATATTTGACATGATAATATAATCTATCCATCGTTATGCTTATAAATTGAAAAAATGTTCTTCAGAAATTTGGAACTTGATTTGGATTTTGTTTCAAGTTTTTGCAATTGCTCATGCTTTCATTGCTTTTAAAGCATGATTTCATAATACTTACTCTCCTTTCAAATCATTATTTGTCCTATTATAATCCGCTCTTCTGTTACCATGGTATACGAATATTTTTATGGATACAAAACGTTAAGTAAATCTATATTCTGAATAAAATGAGCAATAGTTGATTGTTTTCCAGTTTTACTAATGCAGTTTCAACTTTTGACTTGAATGTATTCTTGCTCTTTAAATGTTCGATTTTACCAACTGTGAAGCAGTACTAGAATACTACACATTCTAGGTATTCATCATCAAATGTACCTGATAGACTTAGTTGAAATAGTTTGAAGATCTTCACAAGTATTTTAAACTGTGGTGTAGTCTCAATAAATGGTCCGACGATTTAATAGCATCTCAGACAAACGTGCATGGAATTCTATATGTAACCTGGGAAATTCTGAGATTGAACTAGTTTGACTCCCCAACTCTCAATACATTTTCCGGAGATGAAGAAGCAAAGGAATTCAATATCTGAATTCCGATTAAGGAAGTCAATGGTAAAACGCATCATTGATAAAGTGTTTGGATGCTTAGTTTCTAATCATCTCTGAGTTGACGGTGGTGATTACTGTGTGACTATTAACCCAATGATTCTCAGTATCGTCCCGGTTTTTATAGTGAACAAGGTATTCGATCTTGCCCTTGCAAATGCGGTGGTCTAGTATCTAATCAACACTGATGTCCTCCTTCTGGAAGACTCGTTTCTTTGCACTTTCTTCTTAATGTTCCCTGATTTTGCGTTCTCATGATATGAATTCAACGAAGATACATGAGCGGTAGGATGAATTTGTTCCAACGCCTTCGGTAATTCTAGTTCATAGGCTCCAGAGTCTGCGAATACTTTTTTGACGGAGTAAGGTCCTAAAGTCTTGGGAGATTGCTTTTTGACTTGACCTGAATTTAAGTCTAGATCTCGCTTATCCTGGAGCACTGTATCGCCTTCCTTGAAGACTCATTCTTTTCGATTGTGGTCTGTGTTCTCAATCATTTTTAGATTGCTTTTGTAGAGCAATGCGTATGCGCATACCCTCTAGGAGAGGTTGATCATGAGTTTTCAGTACACACGTGGCATCGGCTCAACTCAAGTATGAGTGCACCCTGTGACTTTTTGAGTGAAACTCGATATGAATTCTATTTCGTATTTTTGGAAGCTTCGTGGGTGCTTTCTATGATATCTGGAATGTATGGACGCGTGGTACGCGTGCGGATGTTATTCACGGCGGGCATGACCCACATGTGTCTTGTCGCGCCGTGGCCGGCCTTGCCACTCAGTGACACAAATGTGTGGTCCACACGTTTGTCAAACTACATTAGTAGTATTCATAGTTTTATTATGACTGTGGTGCAATGCCCCAAAGGGGAAAAACACCGAAAGACGTTCGGGATCTTCCTCTCACGAGGTGAACCAAGTTGGGTAGAGCCTTCCCAGAGGTGTCACGGCGAAGCCGGTTTGTAAGACCAGGGACACCTGTCGCGACTTGCGCAGGGAGGTGAAGGCGAAGAATCGGTAGCCGCGTGAGCGGGGTGTGATCCTCAGTAGAGGTATGTTTCCACGTAAGTGGGGAAGTGTGAGCGGGTGCACACAGGAAGGGCCGCGGGTAGCGGGATGTACTACCCTGAAAGGGGGAAAGGAGGAAGACCGGGCGAGGGTGAGTCGCGAGAGCGACGAACAAATACGGCAATGCCAGTGGACAGGACTCCCTATACAGGGCGAAACACCAATGTGATTGGAACAATTATACTCCCAAGTATGGGCCTCTTTAGATGTGCAAGGGGGTTAGATGTCCCGTGGTCCACGGCGTTTCCCTCCAAGGAGGAGTAGAGCACGAGCGCAAGCGGTAACAACTAGAGCCAATTCCCCAGGTTGGGGTCCCTTGTTGGGGAAGGTTTACTGGTGCGACGGCAGTGCGCCGTCGCACTAAGTACTAGCTTCCCAGAAATGGGTGTGAAAATAATAAATAATATTTACTAAAATACTCCACATTTCGTGGCAACATCCACTACTGTGGCCAACCGCCAATTGGCCCAAAACCGTGTCCCACGTGTCCATACCCACCATTGTGGGGCGTAGTTCATACACACACTACACAACCGATAATATCGGGAAAACGATCAAGTACCAAGAATCCCTCCCTGAGGGCGTTGCATTTCAATGACGCCGTAGTACTTGAGGGAGGACGGCGCTGCCGTTTCACCCTAAAGTTAAGCTCAGCTGTGATTCGGATCTGAGTTTATCGACTGCGCGAAGTGACTGACTCCGTCCTGGGGTTTCATCCCGTTTGGTCTCGTTATACGCACCGGCACAGTATGAACCGGAACCGCTGATCTGTCTTACCACATAGGTTTGCCCAGTTTTCACTGCTTTTACCGTATTGGTTTTTTTTGTGGTAACAGATAGTCGTTCGACTTACTATTCAGTATTGCCGTGCTGGCTGAATACGCAACACCCCCACCGCCGGATCTCCTTGGCTTTTCGCACGACCCGCCAGGTTGTGCCCTTTTCCGTGGTTCCTTCCATCTTTTTCCCCTTTTCTCTTTTCAATCCCGTGGACCATGACACCGCTTACACAGACCTGTTCACTGATTTGACCAGCTGGTAACCCAATTCTCGGTAACACCTCCGTCGGTATAGCCGGAAGCCACTTTCGTTTTTCACCCGAACACCATGTGGTACGGAGGGCCCTGACCCTGCTCCTATCTCGCAAGAGAGCAAGGCCGCGAACAACTTGAGAGGATCTTCTGCCTACGGATATTGCTCCAGAAGTGGTCTCCCGACCTAGAATCGGTTTACCTACAGTTGGTTTGATCACTTTGTGCATTTCTGTGCTGTACTCTTTTTTTGGAAAAGTCTATCAAAATCGTTAGTAGTGTTGCAAGTAAGTTTGGGTTTCCGCTGGGTTTTGAGGGGTGTCGGCAAGCGCTTGGTTCTGACACAAAACGTTGAACGAGTGGTGGAATGGCCGTATGTACGTTTTTCATGCCTTCAGTGGATGACGAAGCGCTATGCGCTGGTTATGAAACAAACGCTTGACCTCAAAAAACCTGGCTAAGTTTTATAGATTGCTCTGTTCTGCTAAAGCCCAAGCGCATACTTCAAAACATTAAGACTTGACATCGCCGTTTGCGCTTGGTTTTAAGCATATATGGCACGTGCCACATGCGTGTTGTGTAAGTAGCGTAATTGAGTCCATGTTTAAAGGTTTAGCGCGCCAATACAGGGTGCCCCAGCGCTTGGTTTTAGCCATGATTTGTCAGAACCTTGTAAGGAGGTCCTGAAAGTGCGCGCGCACGCATATCTGCGTGTTGTAGGCTTTGGAAGGATGGTTTCTAAGCTGGTTAACGCAGACGCGTTCAGGCCCGGCAAAGAAGTGACGTTGATCTTCGTGGATGGGAAGGTTGCTGGCGAGGCTCTTCTGTTCTTGCATGATGGACAGCTTAGCCGTACGCTCCATGGGCATGCTCTTTCGGAGAACGCCAGACCAAACAAGGATTTGGTGGTTGTGCACCGCGTTAGCACAACAGGTGACCGTGGTGTGGTGTACCCTTATCCATTCAAAGGGGGCGAAGACCCACCGAAGCATTTGTCTGACATTCATCGTGGACTGTTCGTGGCGTGGGGTTTACCGTTGATGCGTCCGCGTCGAAGTGTGTCAGCTTCTGTGCCATGAAGAAGTCAAATCCCAAGGGCAAGCGGTTCAAGGAGAGCGGTTTCATGTGGGCGTTCTGTGTGGGCATCCCCGCGGGCTGGTGGCACGAGAGCGAATGTTAGAAGCAGTGTTCATCCGGATACTGGACCTTGACGCATGAAAATTCCGGGCCGTGCCGTTGTTTTACAGTCGAAACGTCCGGCGATGCGTCCCTTGTTGAAATCTGGTACAGTGCCCAGCTCTGCTTCAGATGCTATGGTGCCTACCTCACAAACAGCCCCAGGGTAGAGTTCTAGTGCAGATGGTCGGATTCCTGCGACGCACCCTTCACGTGGGTCGGCCGCCGGAAGCTCTTGTGTTGCAGGTAGCAGTAGGGGACGTGCAGGCACGCCGCATCGTGCGCCGAGTGTAGCGAGCACCAAGACACTACAGCCGATGCCATCGCTTTCGTTGCCGGCAACGGTGCGTGGAGGATATGGGGAAGACGAATACTAACTGGAGCGCATGTCATTGGCGTCACCCGGTACTGCTCTCCGTAGTTCTGGAAGAGGTAGTGCGAACCAGAGGGGTGAAAGTTATGGAAATTATGGTGGTGACGGTGCCGTTGGAGGGTAGTGTGAACGAAGGCGATGTCGAACCGTTGGTGGATATAGGCACTTGCAATGTGTACGAACGTATCAAAGTCAGTGATTATGAAGTACAGGAATATATAATTGGGTTAGACTTCATTGATGATTCTAGCTTCAGTCCGCGTGGTGTGAGTGAGAATAATTTGCAGCAACTGGAAGAGCAGTTTGACTGGAAGGGTTTGCTGTATTCGTCTGGAATGATGAGTGTTACCGTGGACATAAACGGGCGTCCTTTGGAGGACAGATTTGTGGAGAACGGGCGTATTGTTCGATGTGTTGAACTCAATGATGGCAGCACCGTCGAATTATACATCGGCGTCGGCAGGCTAAATCGGAGTTGTGGCTGCAGATCACGCAAGCGTTGTGCGTGTTGATGTGGAAGAGGCGAGATGGTAAGGACCTCACTCCGAGTGAGATTCTTCGGCTTCAAACATTATTGAATGATACCTCGTCTGCGGTGCTGAAGATGCGCTTTGCAGATCGCGTACACTCCACATTTAGTATGTTAGGAACCGTACAAGTAGAACTCAGAGTAAGTGCAGAAGAAATTACTCCCTCGCATTTAGGAGGTGTTCTGACGTCGAGCGAGGTGATTGAGAAGTTAGAAACACGTCAGCTTCTTTGCTTTGTTGATGTAGGTCTGAAATAGCCCACCTGCCTGCGCTTCTACTGGTTTTTGAAAAGATGTATGAGGAGCAGCCCGCCATCGGGCTCACACACGATTCCAGTGATATGCTACTGAAACTGAATGTTCGTGACTTCTTATTCGCGATGGAATGCCTCAAGTTTTATACGGGACCGAAGGGCCCCGACATTCGGGGTGGGTTTGAGCTGGTGCAGTCGTACTTTTACAGCCGGGTGGTTGCGTTCAGCCGCGAAATTAAGTTGTGGGCTCGCGCCCTTAGTCTTGATGTGGAGGAATTTCTACGACAGGAAATTACGATGTCCGCGGTTGCAAACGGAACGACCACAGTCGAGGCTTTCGGCGTTGAACAAGTCAACAGGTTCGTGAAGGTGCCGCGTATGGATTTGCGTGAAGTAACCATTGGGCGGGGTGTGAGCGCGTTCAAGGGTAAGCTGGGGAATTGGATGCCCGAGTTGTGCGTTAATGCTGAAGGTGAAGGCCAGGGCGATGTAGAGCTTTCAAAAGCCGCTGCATCCGTCCAGCAAGAGGCCGAGCATATGGACATTGCAGTTCAGGATGTCGAACGAGCTGGGGAGGACTGGGAGGTTGAAATGGTGAGTTGAACGCCACGAAGTTCAGCACCGATATATAGTTTTCATTAAAGAGGCGGCTCGAGTAGCTCGAGGGGCGTACGACGAAGCCTCTGGCGCCGCCGTAACGTAAGGACCGTGGTGACTCGTGCATCTTCTGTGGATGCCCGCAGCACTTTGCGCCGCGGTCCTATTCGAAAGGCTGGTAGAAGAGCGGTCGGTTGCCACCCGCAACCGTACGTTTCCTTCAAAGTTTGGACACTGAAGGATGGCGTATGTTGTTCAGGGAGAACAACATTCGTGGTGTGGGGATCGTGAACGAAGAAGAGGAAGGCACCGAGGACGAGGAAGATGGTAGTGATGGTGACGACGCTTTTCGAGCGGACGGCGGTGAAGAGGATGTTGTGGAACGGGTATTCGACGACGCAAATCCGGGAGAGTGGCCCAGCACGCTCACTCTGAGCGAGCCGTACGAATCGGAAGATGCGTATCCTCGTTGGTGCAATTATGCCGTTATGCCTCCTGGTCTTTGGCCTAAGAACGAGAATAGCATCCAACATTTCCTCCCGTGGTTCAAGGACATTCTCATTCGGCCTGGACATCGCGCCGAAGTGCTCACGGAAGACGAACTGCAGAATGTACACCACACGGTGTACTGGCATGCCGCAAAGCATTCCTACAATGAATTCGGTTGGGCGATCATAGGCGTGCTTGGAGGTCTACAGCCAAGTGGGAAAAAGAGCGCTGGCGTTGTAAAGGTGGGCGGTGGTCAGCCTCTGGAAACCGAAATACAATATATGGACTCTTTGGGTGTGCAGTGTCTCGCAAAAAACGGCAGGAGAAGAAGTAGAAAGGATTCTGCGTTCTTTCCGGGTTTGAGATTGATTTAGACTGTCCGTTAGGGTAGAGGTCCATGAAGATGTGTCTTAGTGTTACAAACTACAGTAAGCAACCGGATTTGCGAGTGGAGTCGGACCGAACGTATTGGAACGCCATCATCAATACCGGAAAAAGCGTGGATGGTGCGGAAATTGCGAAAGGGGAAGGGCGCTTTATAGCGAAGCGTAATGGAATTTTGCACGCGATGGAAAGCGAAGAGGGCACGCATTGGGTGGTGAAGAAGCGAACCCTTCTGGATGCTCGGTTGGGGCAAGTAGCCGCAGCGTTGCGATTCGCGAAGAAACGAGATTTGGGTACAAGGACCATGTAGGCCCCACATACTGAGGGACGAGTAATGGCAACGTCTTATAGTAGTGTTTCAAGTGTATTTGGGTTTGCGCTTGGTTTTGAGGGGTGTCGGCAAGCGCTTGGTTCTGACTCAAACCGTTGAACGATTGGTGGAATGGCTGTATGTAGGTTTTTCATGCCTTCAGTGGATGACGAAGCGCAGTGCACCGGTTATGAAACAAACACTGGAGCTCCAAAAATCTGGCTAGATTTTATAGATTGCTTGGTTCGTCTAAAAACCAAGCACTTATAGTAATGTTGGAAGTAAGTTTGGGTTTGGGCTTGGTTTTGAAGGGTGTCTGCAAATGCTTGGTTCTGACAAAAATTGTTGAACCAGTGATGGAGTCGCTGTTTGTACGTTTTTCATTCCATCAGTTGATGACGAAGCGCTGTGTGACGGTTATGAATCAAACACTTGAGCTAAAAAAATCAGGGTAAATTTTATAGATTGCTCGGTTCGTCTAAAACCCAGGGGCGTATAGTAGTGTTGCAATGAAGTTTGGGTCTTCGCTTGGTTTTGAGGGGTGTCAGCAAGCGCTTGGTTCTGACGCAAACCGTTGAACGAGTGGTGGAATCGCTCTATGAAATTCTTTAATGCCTTCAGGTGATGATGAAGCTCTGTGTGCCAAAAAGAATCAAACGCTTGAGCTCAAAAAACCTGAGTAAATTTTATATATTGCTTGGTTCGTCTAAAAACCAAGCGCCTATAGTAGTGTTGCAAGGAAGTTTGGGTTTCCTCTTGGTATTGAGGGGTATCAGCAAACACTTGGTTTTGACGCAAAACGTTGAAAGAGTGGTGAAATCGCTGTATGTACGTTTGTCATGCATTCAGTGTATGACAAAGCGCTTTGTGGCGGTTATGAATCAAATGCTTGAGCCCAAAAAACCTGGTTATGTTTATACATTGCTTGGTTCCTCCTAACACCAAGCGCCTGTAGTAGTGTTTCATGTATGTTTGGGTTTTCGCTTGGTTTTGAGAGGTGTCAGCAAGCGCTTGGTTTTGTCGAAACACATT
Source organism: Gracilariopsis chorda (assembly GCA_003194525.1). NCBI lineage: Eukaryota > Rhodophyta > Florideophyceae > Gracilariales > Gracilariaceae > Gracilariopsis > Gracilariopsis chorda. The sequence goes on from NBIV01000263.1 coordinate 55,434, forward strand.
GAACAAGTGGTGGAATGGCTGTATGTACTCTCATGTCTTCAGTGGATGATGAAGGGCTGTGAGCTGTTCATGAAACAAACGCTTGACCTCAAAAACCCTGCCTAAGTTTTATAGGTTGCTCGGTTCGGCTAAAACCCAAGCACATACTTCAACACATTAGGATTTGACCTCGCCGTTTGCGCTTGGTTTTAGTGATATATGCACGTGCCACGTGCATGTTATGTAGGTATCGTAATTGAGCCCATGTTTAAAGGTTTAGCGCCCCAAAACAGGGTGCCCCAGCGCTTGGTTTTAGCCATGATTTGTCAGACCCTTGAAGGGAGGTCCTGAGAGTGCGTGCGCGCGCATATGTGCGTGTTGTAGGCCTTGGAAGGATGGTTTGTTAGCTATTTAAAGCACACGCGTTCAGGCCCGGCGAAGAATTGATGTTGATCTTCGTGGATGGAAGGTTGCTGGCGAGGTGACGATGAAGCGCACACCTATACATTTGAATGTAAACAAAATTTCATTTGATACCGAAGAGTTCGATTAAAATCATATCCGCTCTTGTGATTGCAACCATTGGTAGTTTCCAGTGGGTTGATTGCGCGTCCTTCTCGCGAGGGACTGAGAAATACGATTCGTACATACCAGCGCATTCATCTTCTCGACGCTCAGAGGATTTTTAGAGTATAGGTCAATCATGCTCCGCTTCGAAGTTCGAACGTACTGTCTTACAGCACACTGCCGCAGCTGCCAATAACGAGCGCCTGTGGCGCTGAAACCGGCCTAGCTGACCACATTGAAACCAAGAGCCTCCTTTCCTTCCTTTTCTCTCTCTCACATTCAATATGATGAAGATGAACTTCAATGTACGAGGTGTACCGTGTATATCGCGCTGTTTTGATCGTGAGTTAGATAGCAGACACACCAGTGCCGAAAGTCGAAACCCAGATACTGTACCACGGCAAACTTTCGATAGAGTGTGGTGATGCAGTAGCCTATGAACATAGACTGGTGTGACAAGCAGCGCTCCATCCCGACATTGATTCACTTCCACTGAACCCAGAATGATTGACCTGTGCAGAAGGATCATAAACCTGTTCCAAAGCTCAGATACCTCCACCGCTCAGTAGGTGCCTGCGAACTAGGTAGGAGAATGGAGAAGATTGCTAGTATACGGTTCAGACACCAAAATGGGAGAGTAGATTCTTCAGGATAGGAATGGGGAGGTGGTGCATCGAAACAATACCTTCGTCTATGATACACAAACGTCTAGAATGTTGTCCACGAGATTTCATAAATGGTTGTTAAGTTACTTGAGCGCAGAAACAAGAGTAATTCATCTTCCAGAACAATGTCCGGCTCCTACCCTCAAGTAAGAACAACATCTTTAAAAGTCTCTTTCAACAAAAAATTGACATTGTGCTTGTCACAGACGAACATATTGCTCCCTGTGCTCCTTGCTCCATACCCTTTGCCGCCCTTTCCACTGCCACCATGCCTTCGACTTCGCACTCCACTTGCTCCGCAATCCAGTTCCTTCTACCCATACAACCACTGACTCAAATTGTTTTTCTCCAATATGTCTCGAGACTCCACGCTGTTCAGAGTCACCGGAGACGCCATCTGTACTATGTGGCCCGCCGGACATCGAAGACAAATGCTGTGCAGACCCAGTTTTTGCGATCACGAGCGGGATTTTGTCTTGGTTCCTCATCTGTTTTGGTATTGAAACACTTGGAGCGGGTCCTCTACCTTGTGGGAGAGCGTTAATGAAGACAGGAATTGGGTCTGATACGCGGTGGGCTTCTGGGTTTGTCATTCGAACTGGTGCTGGCGACGGTCTACGAGAAGTACGAAGAGCCTCTAACGGCAAATATTTTCAGAGGGGTACGTAGCAGTGTCCCAAGTGATCCGGAGGTTAGTGGCGCAAACCTTTCCGGTGCTTATTCTCTTAGGAAGACAGAAGAGGTTCCCTTCTGTCGAGACAGATTAGACGAAAGCTCTTGTGCATCTTGGCCGTCTTCATTTTCCGAATCATCAACGTGATGGTACTCAACATTAATACTCCCCGTAAGGATGGCCCCCGCACGCTCACTTCTGTTCTTCTTCGGAATTTAATCATCATCGTCCAAGTACAAAAACTTTGAGCTACCTGAAGCCGTATAAAAAAACCTTTCAGTATCATAATTAGCAATCGCAGCCATGAAGGTATCCAGATACTCCGTTGAGTGAACCGTAACTACCAAAGCTATAGATTTAAGGTTATTATCTGTGTCTGGTGTTACTGGTCTCCATATCTTCACCATAAATCGTTTCGTTGCAACCAGAATAACACGGTAATCATACATGATAAAAGCGATTTCTGCGAATTCCCTGTTTGTCAGTTGCAGTGGTAACTTTACACATTCGAATCGGCATTCAATACCATGCTTGTACGCCCAAGCCCTCATTGGATCCTCATCCTTCAACATCGGAGTGACGCGGAGAATTAAGTTCATCAAGAGCGTAGATAAGCCATTGCAGAAAAAGTTCTTCGCCAAGAGCGACATCTCGATCTCTTGCATACAAAGAGCCTCAGAGTTTAAGTGTGACGGGCCATCATATGAGATAGCAAGCAGTCCATCATCGTCATCATCTTTGTCCTGGAAGTATCCTATATGTGGGACTAGCTCTTCACCAACTGAAGATAATTTGGCCATGTCTGATGACGATGGATCCATCATTTGTAATCGCAGATTCATTCCGGATACTCTTCGGGATGAAGCTTTTTCCCCATCGCCTTCCTCGCCGACTTGCTCCAGTGCGAAGGTGGTTTGCAACCTGTAATCAAGATAAGCGCACATGGAGTATGTCGGAAGATTCGGCGTGTAGGATCGTAGAGTAAGAAATGGCTTTAGCGTTTCAGAGTCCTCGGCATACGGGTCCGGATTATGCTGATTGTTGAGTATGAATACAGCATTTGATGTCTCCACCTGTGCCTTAATCAAGTCATCACGTGTGTCACATGAGCCCTCAAGATAGGTGACGTTATCTCGATACTGAATGTTGGCAGTCAAAAAGTTGATCCATACGGTTTCGGACCAGTTTGGCTGATCGCATGTGGTAACCAGATTCATCTTGACATTTCCGTCATCGCCATAAAACTCAAGCCCGAAAGCCTTGAGGTATTCCCGCGTATTGGAGGTGGGTTGAGCGCGTAGCACCAGCACTTGCGTACCATATCTTTATCATAACAGCTGCCGTGAACGAGCATGGTTCGCGAGGATGCACGCGCTGCGGCAGTTGTTGGGTTAGGTCAAGAACGGTGACGTACAGGCAGGCGCACGGGAGCAAAATCGTTTTCGGTGACCACGTGGAACACTCCAGGTCGAAACCATCCCCATCTCCGACTACGCCGATGCGGCCGAGTCGTGCACAGAGGCACATCTCATGCGTCTCGACGACTTGATTGATTGCGCGGACGTTTTGAGCAGTATGCAGCACTAAATGCAGGGCTTCAGTCGTGCGCGATCTCAGCACACTAATGACGTTTACCTGTACGAGAAGCATTCGGAGCCTCCTGCCAGCGCCAAAGGCACACCAACTCGCGTAAGCTCGACTGAAGGCGCCAAGAAGGTGGCCGAAAGCCAGAAGTGTCGTAAAAATGAGCGTGCGACACACTATTTGCAGAAAGAGAGTGGGTCTTTCGTCCACTCGTCTCAAAGTGGAACACAAAGAGGCAGTTTTTGGCATACAGCGCTATGAGATATTGTCCGCATGCGTTGAAGCATCGAAAGCACAAGTTGGGAATGACCTGCACATGAATGAAGGTGGAGGCCGGCACCAACGCCGAGTAGGTAGCGCGTCGAAACGCGTTGCTCGACAATTCGCCACGTTCACGACGACGCAGCGCATGAAGTATACCAATACGACCAACCAAACACTCATCGCTGCACCATAGAATCACAGCGCGTTCGGCAGAGTTTCATGCTCACGTCTTGGCACGCTGAGCAGACGTGGTTCAGCGTCGACAACAAAAGAATGACATGTGACGAGATGAGTGTTCAGCAAAAGCACAGTAGGGAGAGCAAAGACAAAGGGAAGGGAAAAGTTATATTACACAACGCATCGCCCCAACCAGCCTAATAGAGCTACGTCGGGCGTAACCATATTGTTTTAAGCCGTGGCTGCATCTCTTATATGTAGCTCTCACAGTGTATTTTCCCGGCAAAGTTTTTCGCAGCGCACTTTGTAGAGTGCAGTGCAGCAGGCCACTTTATCGGAGAACCATCAAGGGAAGGGCTGGGTGCCGCATGGCGGAGGAAAGCCGATCGCGGGTGCGAGAACTGATGGCTTTTGAGCAGACATTGAAGTGTGTTGGAAGCTGTTCAGCCGTCATGTCCACGTGACCGTGTATGTTTCTAAACTCTACTTCTTCCTGCTCCAATATCGGCATGAGCTCTCTGTCGTCCACCCTGACGAGCGCCAGCGCCTTTAGAAACTCGTCCCACCACCGATTGAACCTCTTCCACTCCTGCCCATCCTAACGCGCCAGAGCCGAACGATCGAAATGCGGCTCTAAATCTGCGTCGTCAAACACCACCACGGCCGGGTTTTTAAAAACTCTTTCATCGAAATTCGGATAAAACTAGTATGGTCCATCTTCAAGCACTATCATACGAGAACCAATACGTTCTGCCAGTCCAAAACTGCTGGATGAGCGAAAGGATGTCGGGAACTTGCACCCTTAACCAATACTTCAACATTCCCACTTGTTTTGATTTGATGTATCTGCAACGGCTATTGTGGTAAACGGTGTGAAAATTAGCCCCTTGGCTTTTGCATCGCTAATTGCAATCATACCCTTCTGAGTAGCTCCCGTGCGAAGTGCTCACCCTTCAATATAGTCCAGTTATTTTGGGATTCCAAAAGGCTTGTTGAAGTCACGCTTATCCATGCAGAACTTCTTCACTGCCCAATACTGACAATTAAAGATGTTGTCCACCCACCTGTTCGTGCATTCCCGAGCTACTTTTGTTCGTTCCCTCAGACGCTCCATTTCTTCTTGGTCAAACTCAACGATATGTTCAAGCCGTCCATCGATTTCCTTTCGCCTCTTCTCCAACTTCTAAAGCTCTGCGAGAGCATTCTGTCTTTCCTCCGTATCCTCCCGCCCCATGTTCAGTTCCTCTACTCTGCTTCTCACCTCCACTCGCTCTTTGGTCTTCATTTCGATCTGCTCTGTCACATGTTCCAACTTCGCTTTGGGCTTCTGTCACGCTTCGCTCGGCAGACATCAAAAAACGGTTTGCACCCGGCTTTTGTCAGTGTTTACCATATTGTCATCCACCAGGCCCTTTCTATTGGGAGCAATCTTCTCTAGCTCTTTCAGCGTGAAAAACTTGGCAGTCACAGTGAACAGCTCCATAAGTCGCTCACGTTTCTCATCGAATGAGAGCACCTTTGTAGGAGCCATTTTGGGGAGAAACACGGGGAAATAGTTGCATTAAAAATTGGTGGAGGGAATGGTATTTGGCGTGTAACAGTCGCAGAAGAACGTCAAATCCATTTCGGTTGGTCCGAATGCGCTTTGCCTGGCCGAGGGAAACACAAATTTGTTCGTGCATTGCTACCAATAGCTTTTCATCCTCCGGCGAATTACGTCGAATGTCAAAGACACCCTGACACTGGTCGTGGGATATATCTAGCGGTGAAACACAATGAGTAGAACAACTGCGCAGAAGTGAAACACTTGCACTCGAAGCCGTGCAGCAAAAATTTCAGAATTTTGAGTGCTACTCGCATTGCAACCAGCCTACATGATATGTACAATGGCATTACCATCCGCGTTTGGAAGCTCACGTCGCCTACTTCATGTTCGAAGCTGGCAGCTTTCAAGTGCCCCTCAAGGATCACTGAGAATTGCGCTCGCTTCCACATGCAATTTGAGCGTATCGACCCTGGACCCACACTGATCGGATTGGACACAGACCGATGTTTACCTCCACATTCCAACCTCACCAAATCTGAGCGAAGAAATGACTGGAAACGCAGCGAGTGAGCTCAAGATACGTGCACGAGAAGAATTGGATAGAGGATCGTCCGCTCACATTGAAGCATCTGCTGTTCAGAACGACTGGGAGAGTGATAAAGTTTTTGACACGCACACGCCGGAGTTGCGAGTTGAACTCCCAGGGTTGCACAATCTATGCATCGAATTAGATCATGGAATTATACAACTGCACGACACCATCGAAGGCGATTTGCGGATTATCAGAACACGTTTCGAACCACAAATGAAACGATAGAAACGAGGGACGGGAATATCGAGGTGCGTATTTTGCAAGGTAACGTGAATATAGAATCTCAAACCGGAACAGTGAAGATTACCAGATTACAGGTAAATGACATAAACGTGTAGTGTAGTGGACGAATTGAGGCGGGTTGCTTGTATAGAGGGCACTTGGCTCTGCGTAGCGGCCGCCAGTGTTCGGCGGATGCCGTACATGGAGAGGCAGATATAGAAGCGGATGGAGCCGCCATATTTGCGCTACAAGAAAGTCTAAAACTGAAAAGCAAAGGAAGTTCACGCTTAACTTTAGCTGATGCAGATACTGAAATAGTCGACGTTCACGCTGAAAGAGACGTGCATTTGGGAGTAGTAAAAGGTCTTGCTGCTGGTTTTGATTTGAAGGCGGAGAGTATTTGCGATGTAATGGGAGTACTTCAAGACATGGAATCTCGCGTTCATCACGACAGAAGTGTTCTGCCGGTGCAGGTGAGAGCAACATGCAGCGCTACATTGCGCGATGAGCAGTGGGCGAGATGAATGCTGGTGCTTGCTTCGGCCAGAACCTGAATATTTGTGTGCATCTTTCTCCCCTCCCTACACGCAGCGAGGCGCACTTGCAACAACCGAGTCGCAAGTGGCGAAGCACTAGGACTGCTAACATAACTGCACAATGTACACATAGGCGGCAATGCTTTTTTTTGCTACACCGAAAGCCTTTCAGGACTTGTGTTTCCACAAAAGAAGGCGGTCCATGTCGAGATGTGCCGTTGGGCTGTTCCTCCGGAGCTTCATCTCGGTTTCAGTCGTCGCGCCGCCTTCGCGAGATTCTATTTATGAGCACCTGCGGTGAGCCATCGTCACCCGTTGCCTGCGCCGCGGCCACGCTCGAGCGCGCTTGATCGGCTACCTGAAGGAGCCATGCTTTTTGCGGTGGAACGCTTGATACAGCCGCCCGTCACACAGCCGCTGCTGCCAGCAGACGAGGTGCAACAGTCGTCCGTGGCTTGGGTGCTGCGCCTGGTGGGCTTATTGGCGGCCGCCTTTTAACTCTGCGCGCTTGGTTTCGCTCTTTTGCGCCGCTTCAATTAGCCCATACCGTGGAAATAATCGCCTGCACCCTGCGACGCCGTGAACCATCTCAAGCCCGCTGTCATGCTCACTGATGTCTCGTGTATTACTTGCACGTCTTGTTCTGCGCGTGCACGCGCACCAGGTCGGCAGCAGCGGACGACTGGGCATGGCGAGCCGTTTGCTTGCATACAAGTCGTACGGGTTGTCGACGAGCCAGCTGATGAGCGGCACTTGCGCCACGGCGTACACACTCAAGCCCCACTGCACCGTGCGCAAGACGTAACACCGGCACGCCTGTCATCTCGTCACCGTCGCGCACAGACGGTAGCACGGCAGCTCTGTTAACACTACTATGACTTAGTTCGTCACTAGACGCCGGTAAGGCCACGCTGCGACGAAAGCCTGCTCCAGCCACCGTGTGACACGCCCACCAAACAAGCGTCCGCGGACTCTGTGCTATCGCAGAAGACGCAACCATGACCTTACGCTCGACGACATGCCCTCACAGGCCTGCAAGACCATCGTCATCACGACCGCCAGCTCAAGCCTTGGCCTCATCGCCGCGCGCATGCTCACCTCAAAGAGCCCGCACGTCATCATGGCCTCTTGCATCCTGTCCTAGTCGCAGCCGCTCTGCGACGAAGTCAACGCCGCCGCCAAAGAAGCAAGTGGAAAGGCTTCTCTCATTCGGCTCGACACCACCGACCTCAACTTCATCGAAGCCTTCGTTGACGCCATTGATAACATTTCCGTCGTTGGTAATTGCAAAACTTTGTATACGGTCTGTTATACGGACCGGTATAGTGAGCAGCATTCTTTCAGGACCACCAACGTCCCAAACCTGCACAACTTGCATAGGACTGCTGAGCACTCGCCTTCCAGCGGTTCTCAATCCAAAACGAAGTAAAACCCCGTCATTGAATTCAGGAAGCACTTTCATGGTTTCAAGAGTTTTCTCGTCCCACAGATGAACACCACCCTTAATATCAGTGCACACATTTCGGGTTTCTTCAAAGTCCATAGCAACGCCTAGTACATGTTGTCTCTCTGTGGATGTCTCAACTGCGTTTCAGACAAACTTACCACTCTCTGAGTTCCATACGCAAATCGAACCTCCTCGTGAACCACAAAAAATCCTTGTCATGTCTCCACTAATTGTGACGCACGTGACAGAAAAGCGATCGCAAGGGATACGCCGCTCAAGCTGATATCCAGAATCACAGTCCCAAATCAGAATACTCCTATCTGCGTGACCAGTGACACCGCGTTTCATTCCGTGTGAGAAAGCAGCGCAGCGGAGCTCTATTTCTTGATTGAGACCTTCTTGCTTGTTGCCTGGATTAAAGGAGCGAACGGAAGCTTAAAACCGCTCAGCCAGGTTTAGCCTATACCGTCTCTGACTTCCATACCTTTTGTCGTATTCCGTAACATCCACTTCATGACCATGAACCAAGACGGTCTTCACCACTTCTCCTGCACTGGCAACCCCGTATATGATACTGAAGTCTCTCATTTGAGACGACTCGAAAGCAGTTCCCTCCGCTTCGATCAAAAATCCAGCAGAAGGTTTAACCCAAGGTTGAGGAGCTTGTTTTTCAATATACTCCGTGAAGGCACGGATCTTTGCGCTGTACCTCGCGTACTAAAGAACCTGCCCATACATCCGAAACCACGCCTCATGTTTATTCTCTGCAACAACACTCCAAGTCAACCGAGCCGCCCCTTGTACCATACTAAGATTCTTCAAAACTTCTGCTTGCTCTTTCCTCGTTTTTCTTGCCATTTCCTCTCCGACTTGTAGATCTTCTTCTAAACTTCGGATAACGCTTTTCTGCAACCAAATAACGACCCTTTGTGCCCTTACTAGAAGCCAAAATAACTCCTCCGCTTCTCCAGCTCCATGCAGAACTCGAAACAGGCTATCAACAATGAACTGGTCGTCTTCAACGTTCCACTAGTATCGAAACAAATACTATTCTTTTCGCTTTACATCTTCCGGGAGTGGATCTGTGCTATCGCTATAACATCACTTCGTTGCCCAATCTCTCATTGTTGTAAGGCATTCTTGCCATTTACCCTTGGTAGGAGAAGGAACATTCATTTCTTCTTCAGCCATTGTCTTCACCGCAGATATTGTATTAGCGGCTTCCTCTTTTCCCATGTATTTGTTTGCAAGATTTGAAAAGCAGGCTTTCACTTCATACTTTTCAGACGCCTTGCGTCTCGCAAGATCCAAGATCAGATCCTGAGAAAGTACGTGAAATACACCACCTCTTCTAGACCCATCCAAACAGGCGACACCTCACGCATCATTTTAAGAACCTTCCGCACTTCACCCAAAGAGTCCAGGCCCCAACGTTTCTGGAGACTTTCACCACGCCCCTTCTGCTTCTTTCCAAGGACAAAAAGTGCGCGAAACATTTCTTCAAATGTCTTCCCCAACTTGGGTTCTGATTCCAAAACACCAAGAAAGCTATCCAATATCAATCTAAGCGGTTGAGCGAGGAGCGCCTGGCGAAAGCGACTCGCGATGGCTGACGATGTTGTGAATGGTTTTGGTGATTGCCATCGTCGCTGTGGATTCGTGATCATCAGGCAACCTGTTTGAAGGCACCTCATGTTCTCCAATGTTCTCGCCCACCTAGTTCATTTGCTGAGGTACGAGATAACGCTTTCACATGCTTGATCACTTCAATCTCATGTACTTCTTCTCTCAAGCACATCTCACCAGCAACTCACCTGACCCGCGTATTATGGCGGTATGGTACTTAGGCTAGTAGAACGGGCGGCATGGGTACGTCTTTCGGCAAGTACAGCACTGGCATGAACTGCGCAAGCAAACTGGGCGCTTTGCAGTGGCATGCCTGCTTAAAAAAGGTATCAATGCACCTGGTATGAGGCTTTTCCCACAACTACACATCCTGGATGTTTAGAAACAGCGTTGCGCGAGGTTGTCACGATATACTGACATCGCTTCGCTATATATGGGCTCGCGTTTTGGTAATACCTGCTTGAGGAGTCGTACTGGTGATGGTCAGAGTGCCCTTCGTGTCCATCGATTCATGCTGATCAATATCCACAAGCTGTTGCTTCCTTCCCCTTCCGAGCAGCTCACCCACACCAGCGATCTTAGAAAGAAAAGCATCATGCAGGAAGGATTACCGTTTGCCTTTTACACGCTTTGGTAATCTGAACTCGCTCTCAGAAGTAAATCAGATCAACCCTGTTGTCATTTTACGAGTTTCGCATTCATATTCCGCGCCAAGGTCTATTCGCATGAATTAGGAGTATAACTGGAAACGAACTTGTACGACGAGCCAGTGAGGGTGGTAGTTGCGTGATGGCAACTTTTTGGCTGCTCGTGTTGCGTCAGCGGCTCTTCTGGCATTTGTGATTGGCCTGCAGTTGGCATTCTTTTGACCTTCGTTTGCGTGGTTTGACGTGTTCCGCCGCGGAACTTCCGCTTGAACGTTCAGTAGCTGACGGTACAAAATTTTGTCGCCTCTTATCTCTCGTGCCCAGGCACAACATTCGTGAGACCTCTTCTTTGCTGTGTTGTCCAGATCGTATTTAAGTCGCATGTTCTCCAAACACGCTGCACATACTTTGCGTCTATTCTCTTCGACCCATGTCTCTTCTCGATGACTATGCAGTGCCCGCGCCAATAGAGCCAGTAGCATCACAACCGCCCTCCACACCGTCTGATGTGAGTGAACAGTCAAAGCCAGAAGCTCTTGACGGTCGAAAATTGGGGTCATTGCATCTTTAACCGGCCACAGTAGAGGAGCTTTTCACCATTGAAAGGTTTAATTACGGTGATTATGAATTATTTGATGGTTTATTGGTTTATAAGGACATAATGGAAAGCTAAAAGAACAAGGAACAAGTGAAACATTTGCAGTATCGTTTCAAACAACGCGAGCAACTGCACCCCACGAGTAACCGTATTGCCACCATGGACGCCGCTGTTGCTATTCCTATTAAACGGTACCCCAGGTTTCAGCCATCGTCTAGCAATGATGCCCCTCTAAGCGACGATTCCAACGACAGTTCTACCCCTCGTCGTGGCAATCCCAAGTACTCAGTAGTCAGCCCTGATCTTGCAATAGCTAATAAGCTTTCAGACGAGCCGCGCTCTCGCATATCTCCCGCAAGCCAGAACATAAGGTTTCGTCTAAATCATCCGCCACAGTTTGTATTGGAATCTAGTAGCACAAACAAACCAATGATACGAGAGAAAAATCGAAAATGTATGCGAGAGCTAAAGTACCCATATACTCCGTGATAAATAGCCAGGCTCGCACCAAACACGGTATACCTGCGGTACACGTAGAAAGGCTTCATAATGGGAGGTATGAAGGATTAGAAACACCTCACTGGGGCACGAACGAAGTTAATCTTGGGCCCATGGGAACACTCCTGGCAAAGAATTGCATCAAACCCCGAAACGTCGATAAAATAATGAACGGAGAAGGTCATGAGCAGCGCCTGAGAAGAGAGAAGGCAGAGAAAACAAGAGAAGAAGGGAAGAATAAAAGATTAGAAGAGGAGGAGAGAAGGAAACGAGCTGAGAAAAACACAGGAGAAGAGAAGAAAAAAAATGGAAGAGGAAGAGAGAAGGAAAAAGGCTGAGAAGAAAATAAAGGAAGAGAAAGAGAGAAGTAAACAGGCCAAGAGAAAAGAACTGACTGAAAAGAAAAAAAAAACAGAAAGAGAAGCGAAGAAAAAAGTCAAGATGACGGCCAAGAACGTGATTCGGAGAAAAGCAGGCATTCTAGTTAGTGAGAGCAGCTCACGTTCGGATAGTAATTTAGCATCAAGCCGCTCCAGCGCAAGAAGCAGCTTGTCACCTTGTAGCCCGCCCAGCAAGAAGCGTAAGTGAACCCGATGAACGGCTCACATCGTGTGCCAGCAGAACAATTATCATCCTGTTCGTGATTTACCACTCGATCACCTCCACCTCTCGCTTGCCTGACGGTGCCCGACTGCCCTTCTGGTCCAATCTCCTCCGCCGCAAAAACTTCACCGGTCATCCACTTTAGCTTCCGTTGCATTCTATCTCGCCATGTGCTTCATGAGTCTCCCCTGTTTTCGAACTTTTTCCTGTCTTCCACACCAACTGTTCCACCATATTTATACTCCTTACTTCTCCAACGTGCCATCTGTATCGAGAGCCGAGCCTTTGGTTTGAATTCAGGGGGTTAGCTACAAGCATTTCCTTCTACGGAGTGCCACAAGAGTTGCATAAAAACTTACGGTATTCACGAAGGCCTGCACGTTTTTGACTATACGGAGCTTTCTCTCTTTGGCCACAACAGATGCAGCACCAGGACCTAAATACCGGGGCGCACCAGCCTTCTTCGATCTGACCGTCATCCACCATTGCTTGCGCGATCTCTGCTTGAGCCTTTTGCCGTGCTGGGCAAGGTGATGTGCCATGTTTTACTGCCACATAAATGGCTTAACGCAGCCCGGTACACTGCATCTGAAGGGGTACTCATCGCGGTGTCTTCTTTCATGTAGGGTAAGTTGGTAGCGTCTAGCAAAACGTTCGCCACAGCCCTCGTACCGGCAACCATGGAATTCAGCAGGGTTAACTTACTCCACCCGCATTCGACGCTTCCTTTGCAGGCGACCTTGTGCGGCCTCTACTTCCGCGTTCGCAACCTTTCTTCGAGATGTCTTTTTGCGCTTGAGACGCTGGGCTGGTTTCGTGGACTCGGGTTCTCTTTGATGACGTAAACCATGTGAACCATTCGCGCGTGCCTGAAGTTCATCCTGTTTGTGAGATGTCCTACCTTGCCCATTGCGATGAACTGGCAAGCCAACCACCAAATTTCGAACCTCCGAGCCCATTCTCACATCTCGTACTCTTTGAATCGCATTAAGAACCGACCTCTAACCAGCGTATTCAGATGCATTAGGGTCGCTGGCTTGAAGAATGCTGTTGACTGACGGTGGGTTCGATTGGAAGTTGGGTCCAAAAGAGAAGAACATAGCAGCGGTGAGAGGTATTCTAGAATTATACCAACGTCTCCCTGTGGCCACTGGAGTAGTCGGAGAGACGGTACGAAGAGAAATTCGGGTACCGCAAGAGGCAGATGCAGTTGAAAACACATGGAGCGGATTACATGATCGGATCAGATCGAACGTAAACAAGTATCGTGCGGAAAGGTATGATGGAGTGCAACTGTTTGTGGACCGTCGTTGAAGATTTTGAACTGTGGGGAGGAAGACAAAAGGTTTGAGAGAATGTTTTGAGCACTTTGTGTGGTTGAGAAGCAGCAGATTGTTCCAACTGGAATGGCAAAAAGGTTGTGGGATGTGGAGGATTTGCAAACAACTGAAGATTCATTTGACCAACTCGATGACGTTTGTGTTGTGCAAAAGTTCGTTTTGGGTGGTGGAAAGGTTTATGTTCCGCTTCATGATCTTGTGCTGGACATTGCTATTAGGAAAGCGTCTAAGAAGGTGGAGGTGAGGGACGTGTTCAGTGGGCTGTTTGATAGATACATTGATGAGGAAAGGAAACTTAGAAAAGGAACGGTGGTGGAGAAATGTACGGAGATGTCACCGGAAGTTGTGGTTCGGCGACTTAATATGCAAAAGAGACGTGCAACAGAGCCTGCCTCGCAGGCGCAAGCTTCGACACATCTACTCCAGCAGAAGCTGTGGCGACACTGGCGCGAGCCTGTCGCGCATAAACACCTGACTGAAGCTGGGCGTTTGCCTGTATGTCTTTCAACAACTTGAGTCTCTGCTGATTCCACTGATACAGGTACCTTTGGTAATAAGGGTAGCTTAGTTTTGCAATGTCGCCCTGTGCTGTGTAGGTCAACTGACCGAAAATTGCGAGACAGGTCCAGCACATTGCTTGCGCCTCGGGGGGTACGGCACCACGGCAACGGCCCAGCGCGGTTCTCATTCCACTTTCGCTCTACCACACCGATCGCAGCCAGTGCAGTCGCTCCCATATACTGCGCCGCATCTGCCAACCCTCCTATCTTCGCCCTGTCTCGTCCGCCCTTACCATGCAATACAGCGTACCTCCTTGCGTTTTAGACTAACTCGTCTCTATTGATGAACGCTCTCGTCACGGTACTCGTTTTCACTCCAACCTTCCTCCTCGCCATGTGGTTTGCTAATTCGCCAACCCCATAATAAGCGTGACTGCCCAAGCGTCAGGCGCTGAGCTTGTGTACGCGCACCCCAGCCTGGGAGTACGCACACTGCATTCTACACCGCAATCGATCATGTCGCATCTTCCGTATTCACCACCTTCCAAGCAAGTCAATTGGCTAGAGCGAACCAAATGAGCGGCGGACACATGAGTCGCACTGCCATCCAATTGAACCACATGTGCTCTAAATGCCTCCTCATTTGCTATTCAAAAGGTGCATTTCGTCCCACTCTTTGCCATTGAGCCGCTTGGGCGACTGCGTGCGCCGGCCGCTTTTGCATCAGATGTCAGTTCAGTTACCGTTGTACGTTGTGCTATGCAACGCCCGTCCATCTTTTCACCGCTGCCGAATCACTCCCAGATTCTGACTGCAATCTGTTTTTGCGACGCGATTTCTTCGTAAGCTCTCCCAATCCTCATCCTGAAGTTTGGTCTCTGTAGTATACAAAGCTTCAAGGTTTATATGATGTAGACTTCGCTTCTTATCGTCCTGAATCCTTGCGTATTGTAAAGTGACTTCATTGATTGAAAACGATCGCAAATTTGTCCAGAATAGAAAACAAAAGGGTACTCTTTGTACCACTGTTTCAGTCATATGTTGGCAACATCTCCATTGCCTATAGTACAAATTTCGGCTTTGCTGCACATGAAAGCAACGTGATATGTCGTAAAGAATCCATATTCCTGTTCCTCTTGCAATTGGCGTCTGAACTCGAAAACACTGACAATTTCTTTGATATGATTATGTGTTTTTTCATCGATTGTATCTGGTAACAAAGAAGCCCAGAACAAAAAGAAATTATCTACAAGCCCTGAATGCGGTGATGATCCTGCATCGCAACTGTCAACCCAATAAGCACAAGTCTTCTTTTTCGCTGCTCATTTCAACTCTCTTCTTCTGTTCCCATCTTGACCAGAGTATTCGAAATACTCAAGCACAAACTTACAATTGACAATTACTATAAATGGCCAATGAATACCTCCCCAAATAGGGACAACAGCCAAAAGCGCAGTCCGAAACCGTTCTTTGTCATAAATACGATAGCGCGTACCTCCGGATTTAAAAGATTGGCATAATCTTGTGTGCTTCATGCCTCTCTTCGTCAATTGTTGGTCCCACCAAGCAGCACTCACAAGGGAATTAAGTATTTAGTCTTTGTTCAAAGATTCCACAGTGAACACATCCAGAAAGCCTAGTATGCATCTCACAACGTTGTCTGTAGCCATCGATAGGCGCAATAATCTTCTTTCTTCCTTTTCAAGAATGCACAACTGTTATTACAAAAGACCACCTCGAACGTCTAAAGCATTGTCTCGCTTATCTTGATTTCTAAGTATTGTTTTACTTTTTCAATAAACCCAGCAACATCAATAACCTCTACATTGTACCTTTCCACCGGAACTATTTTCAGGGCTCTTCTTCGCGCAAGTTCGACGATTTTGATCTTCTCTTCATTGGTGTCAAGTACAACAGTATCTTTTCCAGCCGCATTCCGTCGATCATCATCTTTACTACGCAAACTTTGTAGTAAGGAATCAAATGATGATATACAAGTTTTTCGTCTCCAATCGATGTATTGCTCGAAATCTTCGTACAGATGGCAGTCATCTAGAGTGTTAGATAGTGTCTGGAATGCTTTTAGACCTTCTCTGGGCTTTCATAGTACATCCTTTGCATTAAATTGAGAAAGACTGAGACATGACTCGAATCGTACCATTTGTACCATTTGTGTTTGTTGCACCATACTTTCGCATGTTAGCATCCGCTTTTGAATTTATTCGACATACATCGAACGAGCCTTATCTAGCTCAGATGTTGTAAACGTGAACTGGCCGGAACGTGCCATTCTGGGAATTTGTGCCATAACGTTAGCAGCACAAATGCGATTTGCACCCGCAATTTATCCCTTCAGTGTATTTTGTTTGTCGCTTTTGTCTAGAAATTCAATTCTAAACTATTTATCCATTATTTTCTTATACTGGTGAGTTACGGTGCTCATTGTAACTTTTGCGGAACTTCCTCTTCGACTCTTAGAGCAAGGTTTTGCTGCTAGACGTGTTGCAATTTCAGGTTGAAAGCTTTCGTAAGTGATAAGGTCTTGTGCTATGTTTTTCTGCGCACAACAAGATGAGTTGGAGGTTGAAATCTTCTCTGCGGGAGTTTTGTCGACTTTTCTCTGCTCCATGGCAATGCCACAATCTGAATCAATACGTGCGTGGTGATAGCGTCATAAGCATCAAAACTTGGATATAGAGGGTTTGCACATTGGACGAACCATGACTCGTCTCTCTCTTGATGACGATTCAGAAGAAACCACAAAGAGTAGCGCCGTGAGCTCTGGAAAGCGTTCTGAGGAACCACACATTTTCTTCGAGCACTCACCAATAAGAGGAAATCCTCCATTGCCTCCCAAAGGAAGGTAGTAATTCTTTCCATTTTGTCCCAAAAAGGTGCAGGAATTCTTTTCTTGGGTCCCCTCAAGTTGGAGGATATCCTTTCTTCGGACCCATGAAGGTGGAAGAATTCTTCCATTTTGTTTCGTTAACGAGTAGAAATTTCTTTATTGGGTGCCATCACGTTGGAGGAATCATTTTCTTTGGTCCCATCATGGTGGAGGATTCCTCCATTGCCTCTCACAAAAAGGCAAGCCATGGGCAACATCCGTAGCACAGACGTTGGAAAACACCATCATTCATGGGTACGGCGCTCCGAAGGCACAGGCTGCTGTGTCGCATCACGAACGCAACCCAAACCGTGACAGGATACGTCCGAAACGGAAAGAAGCGCATGACTATGATTCGGACTCACCCCTTTCATCAGGTCATTCAAGCCATTTGGGCCGCTCAGCAGACTCGGTTTCGTCAGTCGAGGATGGTCGCCACGGATGCTCGTCGCATCTGCGAAAGTCGGCAGCCACCTATGGTGAGATTTGATCCCGAACTAAGGGCAGAAAACACTCAGGCTTATATGAATTGAGGCCCACAAACCCGTTGTACAGGAAACTGTTATTTTACCAATACTACCCTCTGGAAGATTCCTCCTTGGAAGGGACGCCCCATGGTACTGGAAAAGTAAAAGACTGTTTCAAACGGATGGCTCTTAAGTGCAGATACCAGTTCTTAACCGGAGAAGACCCCATTATGATTCTGGATTTTCTCGCACGCTTGCTAGTGGAAGCAGACATCCTCGGAATGAGTGAGGGACAAGCCTTTGTCGCCCTACCGTACTATTCACGTGGAATCGCAGAGGATCAATTCAACTCTATCAGAGGTTCGTGTCGTCCCTCTGAAGAAGGTTTCAAGTGTTGGCCAGAAGCTGGTCAATATCTACTACGCTCGTATGCAACGGAAAATGCCATTCAAGGGGCTACCCGCGCGCTATGCCATACTAAGCAAAGTCCGTAGGAAATGGAGGCCGAGTACTCAGTGTGACTGAACAAGGCCTTCCACCGTTGTGGCAATGTTTACTCCGCTGATGAACGCTGTACGATGTTTTTCGACGGATTGGATCCGGCTATTTGCACCCTTTTAGCCCAACAGCGTGAGCACAGGCGCAAGGTTACCTACCTTGCACTGGTACAGTACGCCAAAGCGGAAAGAGACGCGTGGCGTGCTCGTTCTGGCAACCGAATGACATCCAAAGCACTGCACCATGAGGCCGCTCCATCGTAGCTTTCTTTGTTGCCACAGAACTACGCTCGACAAGAGTTCAATAACATACAAGTGGGTTAGGGTGACTGGCTGTCGGTTCCCACTACGGAACTCCCGACAACCACAGCCCCCTCTGAGGATGGGAATTCTCAACTGGTCTATGCAGATCGTCCTCGCGTTCGAGTGGCGCACGTTCCATATGATGATGACATTCGCTTCCAGAGGCCTTGATGGGTCAGCAAGCGCCCTGATGTGAAGTTTCAGGGGAGCAGAACGAGGGAGAAGACAACCCAGGCGTTTATTTGCCACACCTGTTATGAACATGGTCACGTATCTCTTTGATGCACCTCTAGGGTGAAAGAGATGCCCAGGATCGTCGTTCGTCATGAAGCGTTAACTCCTGAAGAACAGTCACCAGTCCCAGCACTTTCTTATCTTCGCGCTAAGGCGGATGATTCCCATCGGGAAGCGCTAAAAGACGCGTCGATGCAGGCTCGTGTTCCGGCTTGGAACCAGGTTGGTACTGCCGCTCCCGCGGATGGAGCCGGACAACGGGTTGAAACACAGCCACCGCTGGTACCGAACATCATCCAGACCAGGAACTCCACTCAGTCGAAAAACTGAATGAAGGAGTCTCCAATGGAGAGGCGCCCAAGTTGAGGCGGCGCCCGAGGCGTCATCGCCTCTCTCCCCAGTCAGAATCCTTTCAAGGAAATCGGCCATCACAGACGTGGAATCTACCAACCTTGTTGTGTTGCGTCACCCGTGGATACATTATAGGAACAACCGGATCCCGGACCGAGTCATGGTTATGGCCAAGAGAAACGTTAAGGTTTTTGCAGAGCTTGGCCTTTCCACCCAGTATATAGTGCGTCATCTGTCCATTCTGGATACAGATGCCGGTCCTAACTTCATTATTGAATCCTAGTTACCGCTGGAGATCCGTGCACAAGTCCGTCAAGGACCGGTTATCGACATTGCTGACGCTAACAATAACCCGTTAAAAACGGCTGGTATCGTTTCACTTCTCCTGAGGATTGGCAACTGCGTCGTGCAGCTTGAAGTCATTGTCTGTAAGACTTTAGCTGCTCCCGTTATCTTGGGATGTAAATTCTGTGATCGATTTGCCGACTCTATTTGACCGCGGTCGCGGGAGGTTGAAGTGGAAGATGCTTCGATCGTCTCGATCATTCTCCACTCCGTAATGAGGGCCTCGGCCAAGTTAGTACCCTTGCCTGCTCCCCTTCGGGATTCCTCACCTCCTAAGGAGTCACCCAAGCTTCGTGTCGCACTACCCGTGGTTATTCATCCGTAATCCCAGATAATGATTGACGTTACTGCCACTCCTCGTGGGTTACGAGTTGTTCAACCACTGAACTCATTATATGAGAACTGTCAGCTCGCCTTAGAGAATGCCGTTATTCAAATCTCTAACGAGCACCCTTCCAAGTCTTAATTGTCAACCTTGGCAATAATGCCCAGTATCTGGTAAAGAACGAAAGTGTTGGCACAGTCCTACCACACCCGACGGCGTTGATAGCACAAACGTGTCAGCTGCCGAAGTATTCGGACTCATACCGAACTCAGAAAGTACTCTTCAGTCTAAGGAGGGGGAGGGTGACAATGCTGTTTTGCGACAAGAGGATGACACGAACAATTCTGGAGACAGGGCCGTAGCTACAAGATATGACAATCTCGATCCTGTGAAAGAGATGGAAGAACTGGACCTGAACCATGTTCAAGACTCGCACCGCGAGAAATTGCATGAGATGTTGCGTGAGTTTACACCTATGTAGAATGGATACCTCGGAGAGGTTTCCGCCACAGAACACTGTATTAACCTGGTGCCAGGCACGAGACGCATAGCTCAGCACCCCTATCGAGCAGGTCCGAAGGCACGGGAAGAGGAACAATTCCAAGTGGAAAAGATGCTAAGCGCAGGCGTGATTGAGCCTACTCAGTCGCCTTGGGCATCTCCAGTTGTACTGGCTTGTAAACCCGACGGGTCATGGCGTTTCTGTATCGACTACTGTCGACCTAATGCCATCACCGTGAAGGACGTGTATCTCATACCACGAATGGACGAGTACATCAACTATCTCGGAGAGGCAACAGTGGTCTCCAAATTGGATGCAAACTGGGGCTAATGGCAAGTGCCCGTTCGACCGGAAGACCGTGATAGGACAGCATTTGTATGCCATTCTGGACTCTACCTCTTTACGCGTATGGAATTTGGACTAACGAATGCTCCCGCTACTTTTCAGTGTGCTTTGGATATTCCACTCGCCCACTTCAAATGGTGGAGTTGCCTCGTCTACCTTGACGACATCATAGTCTTCTCCAATATTTGCATGACCATTTCGAAAACGTTCTGGAACTCATGGCCACGCTACGTGACGCTGGAATTACCTTGACGTTAAGGAAGTGTGAATTCTTAGAGTAGTGTTACTTGTATGTATGGCCTAGGCCAGCGTTTTAGGAGGTGTCGGCTTGGGCATGGTACTGACACAGAACGTTGACCTAGTGGTGAAAACGCTGTATGCGCGTGTATGAGCATTTTTGACCCCTTGTGTGGAGAACGTTGTCCTGTAAGCACTGTATGATACATTCCGGACGGGCTAAAAAAATGTGGTCACAGATTATACAGGACAACGTTTTCCAAAAACGTTGTTCTGAGTCCAAAAAATTAATATTTTTCATCACCCCTAGGACATGGCTTTCGAAGGATTTGGCATGTGCCTGGTGCGTGCACCACAAACGTGGGTTTTCGAGGTACGTAAAGGCATGCTCCGTACCGAAATGAACGTGCTCTAGGACAACGTTTTTCGCGTATTCCGTCAGACACGTGCAAGTGGTTATGCGTGTGTAAGTGAAGCGCAAATGCTCAATCTGAGCTGCGTTTTTCTTCGTCGCTGAGACATATGGGGCTTCGCAGAGCGGTCTTAGCACTTTGTATTTGTTGAGGGTGGTAAGATTGGCTTGTTCATGTTGGATATGTGGTTTTAGCTTTCATTACGGTTCGGAAGGGAAGCGGTTCTAAGGTACCGGTTTTTATAATAGAGTTTAGGGCTTTTACAGCGGGTTTTAGAGTTTACGGTTACATGGTGTCCTATGTATTCTACAGGTTTTTAGGGGTTTTTAGTGGATTCTTAACACGCGGAGTTCTTCAGGGGCTCGAGGGGAACTTGCTTAGACTTTTGGGGTTTTTCACATATAGCTGTACAGCTTAGAATAGGGTTTTTAGAGGGTTTTTATTAGGGGTTTTTATCTAGGCTAAGAGGTTTTACGGTTTATAGGGGACTGTCTAAATGAATACATCTTAGTGATTTTCCGGATAACTTTTTCTAGCTTTAGGGTTCTTTAGTATAGCTGTATTATGTACCAGAAATGGTTGCTAAGGCAGTTTTAGCGGTTTTAAACTTGGATAGGGGTTTTTACACCTCCAAAGGTGTTAGGGGTTCGTAATAAGACCGATAATGATTGAAAAGTAGGTGTGAGAGTCAGTAGTCATTTGGGCTCTTATAGTAGTTTAACTTATAATTATGGGCTAGGACAGCGTTTTAAGCGGTGTCGGCTTGGGCATGGTACTGACACAGAACGTTGACCTAGTGGTGAAAACGCTGTATGCGCGTGTATGTGCATTTTTGACCCCTTGTGTGGAGAACATTGTCCTGTAGGCACTGTATGATACATTCCGGACGGGCTGAAAAATGTGGACGCAGATTATACAGGACAGCGTTTTGCAAAAACGTTGTCCTGGGTTCAAAAAAATTAATATTTTCCACCCCCCCTAGGACATGGTTTTGGAATGATTTGGCACGTGCCTGGTGCGTGCACCACAAAAGCGGGTTTTTGAGGTACGTAAAGGCATGCTCCGTGCCAAAATGAACGTGCGCTAGGACAACGTTTTTCGCGTATTCCGTCAGACGCGTGCAAGTGGTTATGCGTGTGTAAGTGAAGCGCAAATGCTCAATCTGAGCTGCGTTTGCCTTTGCTCCTGAGACTATGGGGCTTCGCAGAGCGGTCGTAGCACTTTGTGTTTGTTGAAGGGGTAAGATTGGATTGTTCAGGGGTGAATATGTGTTTTTAGCTTTCATTACGGTTCGGAAGGGAAGCGGTTCTAAGGTACCGGTTTTTAGAATAGAGTTTAGGGCTTTTACAGCGGCTTTGAAAGTTTACGGTTACATGGTGTTTTAGGGGTTTTTAGGGGTTTTTAGTGGATTCTAAGGTAGCGGTTTTTAGAATAGAGTTTAGGGGTTTTACAGTGACTTTGAAAGTTTACGGTTATATGGTGTCCTTTGTATGATACATGTTTTTAGGGGTTCTTAGTGGATTCTTATCACGCAGAGTTCTTTAGGGGCTCTAGGGGAACTTGCTTAGGCTTTTGGGATTTTTCACATATAACTGTACAGATTAGAAAAGGGTTTTTAGGGGGTTTCTATTAGGGGTTTTCATCTAGGCTAAGAGGTTTTACCATTTTTAGGGACTGTGCAAATGAAGACATCTTAGTGATTTTCGGGAGAACTTGTTCTAGCTTTGGGGGTGTTTCGTATAGCTATAATATGTACCAGAAATGGTTTAGGGTTTACAGTTTTAGCGGTTTTAAACTTGGATAGGGGTTTCTACACCTCCAAAGGAGTTAGGGGTTCGTAATAGGGCCGATGGTGATTGAATAGTAGGTGTGAGAGTCTGTAATGCTTTGGGCTTTTAGGGGCTTTAGAGTATTGAGAATTACATGTTTTATGTATAGTGGTTTTTAGGGTCTGTGTAAACGGAGAGGCTTTATATCCTAACCCGTAGCCCTGCTGAAACTTTGGGGTTTTTGACAATACGAGTTTTTTCTTATGGTAGTGTACTGGCAGTTTACGACAAAAGGCCTAAAAATTGCTCAGGAGGGAGCTTTTAGTGGTTTTTGTTATACAAAGAGCGAGATGTGCACGCGACGTTTATTCTGTTCGCGACAGGACAGCGTTCCTGTCGCGCAGAGTGAGGCGTGTCAGGTATTTCAGCAGACAATGTTCCGAGTTGAACTAAATCCTCGATATCCCAAGGTTCGGGGTTTTTGGTCTTGTAGGTGCAAAGCATATCTGTTCCGGACGTAAAATGACAACCACGGGCGCTGTAAATGAGGGCCTTGCATAAGTCTCCCTTTTTGTCAATTGGTGAGTTCTGAACAAGAGGATTGATACAGTAGTCATTTCGCGACCCTAAAATCGCTACCCGAGGTGCGTAATCGGTTTTCTGTAGTTCCAAGGCCACTTGTGATATCTGGGCGTGGGTTCTTGTCACGTAGAAAACCCGAGGCTCCCAAGCATTAGAGGCATTGACTGACAATTCTTCACCGCAATGTGGCTCTTGATGAGACGAAGATGTGGGGGTGGGGGCTGGAACGAGGTCTGAAAACAAATTCGTACTTGTAGTGACTGCATTGTGGGAAGTTGGACGGAAATGCACAAGCCTTTGCCATGTGGTATCCGCAAAGTGCTTAGGTGGCTCGAAGTCGTCGTCTTGGAGATGAATATTGTCATAGACATTACCCTCTGAGTTAAGAGCACTACACGCAGATGATGGACACGCGTTGTGGATAGTAGTCGAGCTTGCATCAACGGGGTTTTCATACTCGACAATGTATTGGCGGAGAGCGAGTGTCGAACATAATAGGGCGAGCGTTTTTCCTGTACCTGTCGGAGATTCGATGATTGAGTGTTGGCGTTTTTTACCCGAGCTTATGACCGAGTGCATCAGTGCGAACTGAGTGCCGTAAGGTTGATGGGGGAATGAAACGGGAACGCCTGCAATTAGAAACAATGGCATATTGGTTTAAAGATGGATGCTTATGAGAAAAGGGGGTGTAAAAGGTGTTGCAGCGGATCGCAGAGCGTTGAAGGAGGGGTTGGGACAGCCGGAAGAACAGATAGGGTCTCTCGCTATAACACGAAGCTTAGGAGGTTATATGCCGTGTGACTGAAAGTATGTGCGTAGTGTAGTGCATCAATAACCAAGCGTTACGATTGTGCAAAAGCGGTTGTGACCTTCCACGAGTGAAGTGACAAAGTGACACGTGTGGGTATTTGGCACAGGCGCCCCGTGGTGACAAGAAATTTGTAGAGATTCAGATGTATGGGGTTTTCGTTACAACATCTTGATCCACTTTGAGAGCAATAATTTGCCTCTGCAGAAAACGTGATGTGTCGAGCGACACGAGTGTGTTTGAACGACAGGAACCGGTTCCTGTCGTGCGAGCACAGTGGCAGCCGCGCACAGCGCGACCTGTGTCGAGCGACACGAGTGTGTTTGCACGAAAGGAACCGGTTTCTGTCGTGCGAGCACATTGGCAGCCGGGCACAGCGCGACCTGTGTCCAGCGACACGAGTGTGTTTTCTTGACAGGTACCCGTTCGTGTTTTGCAATCACACTCGCAAGGACCACGCAGGTTGCGCCAAGCGAAACATTTGCCTTGCGAAGACGTTAAGCCACTGCTCTCGTGTAACGATGCGCATTGTCTTTGTAGGGCGGGATAGGCGTTCTGGGCCCGCTTGCGTTAAACGCATATGGGTGGATGCCCATAGGGCCATAACGGCTGAATTTATAACCCCTATATATTACATAATAGAATGCGTTGCTCGGCACCAAGTGATGAGGCGGGCGAGGTTTAGCACCGAACGAGAATCCGAGGCTGTTATCCACGCATGGAATAGTTAGTCCCTGTGCTTATCTTTGTTTGCCGTGTTCATGATCTCCGTCTTCAAGTTGTTGTAACGCGTTTGGCTGCTTGGGTCAAACAGTGCAGCGGCGGCGATGCTATCCTGCATATCTAAAGATTTGCGCCACAACACCCATGCGGCTTGTCGAAGTGCGATGAATTCACAGTGCCTGGTACCAAACGTTGCTGGAGAAGCATGCGTTTTAAACCCTTTGTAGTACCCCATTTGAGATTGGTAACATGTACTAGGTGCTCCTTCTTTCACGTCGCAGAGCGAAGTTTGATGAAGAGACGAGAAGCAATGGAAGCATCTTCCTTTTCCATATGCACAGGAATGTTGTTCTTTGGAAACCACACGATGTTCGGACATCAAGCATGGTATGCAGACGGAGTTGTAACGCCGTGCCAGCTCTTGGATGTGGTGTACGAGAACCTGTGGGGACATACTTTCGAGCTCGTGAAAGGCATTTGCCGATGACTGTGGTGGCGTACAGTTTTCCCCGGCCTCTTCAAGTATTTTCTGAGTTGGATTCCTTTGGGGCCCACCGGTGTCCATCCTTGCTTCATGCGCATCTCTGGATAAGTCAGGCAGCATTAGTAACGGTTGCAGTTCAAAGTCAAGTTCTTCATCGTCTTCAGCACGATGTCTCGGTGGGGGTGTTACAATGGCTCTGACGTGGTTTTTCAGAGATGGCGTCGAAGTAATTGGGTTTTTTATACTGCTTTGTTCAACTGGCTTTGTAGGGTCGGTGTGTGGGGTGGAGCATGTGGAACCATTGCGTTTGTTACACACATCACAGTTGAGAACCTGGGGGCTGAATAAGCAAATACCGGGTTGAGTGCCATCAACGTACCCGTACAATGCGTTTCGCCGACAAACTGTGTCCGATTCCATCCACGGCTTGGAGCTATTCCATCGGTTCTGAGCCATTGCGTCTAAGTAGATTCTGCTGATATCGTGCTTGTTTTGATTATTGGTCGTACATAACAAGTCCCTTATCTTCTGGAAATAATACTTGCAGTATATTGTGACACACTTGGCAGGTTTGTTGTCTCGACCCGCTCTGCTGGCTTGCTGCGCGAGTCCCACTAAGCTTGCTACACCTCCCTAGGTGTAAACGATACGCACATCAGGTGCGTCAAGTCCGGTTCCAAACGCCGCTGTGCAAATCATTATTAGGACTTGCCTAGGGTAACAATTTGCGGTTTGTAAGGGTTGAGGGGACATCCAGTTGTGGTGTGTGTTGGTTTTGTCGTTGTCTGCGAGTCCCGCATGGTATAGTGAGAGGGTGAGGAATATATCGGGGTTTGTATCTGACCACGGCATTGTGTCCTGTTGGGTAAGGTAAGTGTGGCAATATTCTGCGTCTGATCTCGTCAGGGAAAAGAGCATAATTCGAACCACCCGGTCGTCCGTTGTGAGTAAGAAGTTGGAAACATCGTTTGCGAAAACGTGTAGTGCCTGCTCGATAAATTGAGTAAATTTAGATCGATAGAGGCCGGTATCTGTCCGGTAACGCTTCAAACTAATGGGGATTGCGGTGATTGAGAGGTCTGTTACGGTAAAGGATATATTGTCTCGGGCGGTGCAGGTGTGATAAAGGGAGGCAGCTGAAATTTGGAGTTGGGATAGTAGTAATGGTCTATCGGCAGGAGGAAGGGTTGCACTCAGCATCACTCGAGGAACTTGAACGGGTACATAGTGTAGACCCACATGCATATGCGCCAGAGCCGGGCGGAAGTGTTGCCACATCAGATAGCGGTGCACCTCGTCAAGTACAATGCGTGCAAGGCACTGGTGGTGTGTTAAGTGTTGAACTAAAGAATGAAAGGCTTCCGAAGCCACCACGTCCACCGATAGTATGTATACATCTGCAAATTCTTCTCGTCCGTCATGACGTGGGGTCGTTGAGCACTCTAGATCGAATCTTGTAACCCTCTGCACGTATTCTGCCGCTAAGGCTTTTAGAGGAACAACGATGATAGATGTCATAACGCCTTTTTCCATGTACATCGGTAGTAAGACTGACAACGTTTTCCCAGAAGACGTGGGCATCAAAACTAGCATTGTGTCTCTCTTCTCCCATACCGCAGCTGTTATAACAAACTGTGCATGCGATTTGAATAGAGCCGTATCGTTGCGTAA
Organism: Gracilariopsis chorda; assembly: GCA_003194525.1. Classification (NCBI taxonomy): domain Eukaryota; phylum Rhodophyta; class Florideophyceae; order Gracilariales; family Gracilariaceae; genus Gracilariopsis; species Gracilariopsis chorda. Next base: position 82,441 of record NBIV01000263.1, read on the forward strand.
CCCTTCCCTGAGGGCGTCCAGAAACCTTGGTATTAAATTTTCGTATACTGTCGGAGCTGGAGTATACAACACGGCACCTCCTCTCGGCAGCTCTCGTCGCTCTACAGACCTCGACCCGGGCGACATGTACGGGAATGTCTTCTTACTGGATTTGGTCGGAGTAGAGTGGTTGCCGTCCTGGATGGAAAGGGGCTTCGCAGCGTGATGTGCTGGCGTTTCGGAACCACCTCCTGAGACGATAACCTCATGTAAGGGATTCGGGCTTGGTCGCTTCTTTGCCGTCTTGGCTGGGAAAACATTTGCGATTCCGAGAAGGGTGTGCCATTGCGTAGACCACTCCCTATATTTCGAAAGGTCACTTCTTCGTAAGCCGGTTATATCTGTAGGGGTGCGAGCATAGAGCATTTCAGCTGTGTGAGCGGAGTGTCCAGCTTGATTGTGGGCTGTTTGAAAGAACTCTTCCATGATAGACTTTGAAAAGGAGTTTTCAAGGCCCTTAGCAAGTATAGAAGAAAGTACGCAGGTGATACCCGCAGAGAAGTTGCGGTAGTCAGCAAATGTGATATTGTATCCAGCAGCTGAGAAACGAGCTGCGACTATAGGTCGAATTGCTTTTGCAGTAAGCGCTGCTCCCTGAACGGCAAAAAGCATCTTCCACTGGATGTCCTTCTTCTCTTCGCCGAACAACAAGGATACAAACAGAGTTTCAACGGGGCGGATGAGTGTGAAGTAGGTTAAAAGCACCTGCGCCGTTTTATGGTCCGGGAATCTGGGAACTGGGCGCGCGCCGCCAGTTGTGTTCTGTGTTTTCAAGTATCGAGTGATTAGAACCGGTTTAGAGTCCAGGAGAATAAGAGAACGGAGATGGGTGTCGTCGTTATGCAAGCGGTAAGATTCAATTTCTGTTCCTCTCGCTGGAGAGCCAGAACCCAGATGCAGCGCCACCAGCAGTCGTTCTTGAACCTTTTGGGCGTACGTCAACCAACGTAATATACCATTTCTAAGCAGGAAGTCCTGGCCAAGCCGAATCGTATCCAAGGCCGTTTCAGTTGGGTCACCTAGGAGGAAGCATGGAACATGGGAGCAGGAGGCAGAGCCCTTCCTAAGACTTTGTAGTACATATTCCATGTTTTGTTGGATGAAACTTGTGTTTTGCGGGTGTATAAGGAAAGAAAATCCCGGGGCTCTGTTTGAAGGTGAATCTTTTAAGGATGTCAACTGTGTCCTGAACAAGGGGGGGAAGGGAAACCCATCGAGCAGATCATTCGAAATAACAGATTCCATATCCGTGTTTAACTCCTGCACGAGATTCCCCACCTGCGACAAGCTTAGATGCACATCCTTAACAATTCCGCAGTTGGTGTGGATTGTACATGGTAAAAATGACACATTTAGGCTTTCTTTTGTCGCAATGCTCATAGCAACTTTCAGAGTGTTTCTTATGAAAGAAAATGCGGTATTTGCCTGCATATCTAGAGCCCTTGTTAGGCTCGCCATCTCAGAAACGTTCGTTTCCGTACTTTGTACACTAAACTGTCCGAGTGTGTGTAGGTCATGGATGGCAGATGCTGCGACAGCGTATTGCAAAGCCGCAAGCAAGTGAGTGATGTCTTCAGCCGCGACGTATTTGTAAATAGGCTTGTCCAGTTCGCAATCCGTAAATTTGAGAACCGAGGCACAAGCAACAAAATTACAGACTAACAACCTGCTCGTTGGCGTGTACGGTTGAAGAGTCTGTAGCAAACATGCTTTTACGGACGCATGCAGATTCTTCATCATATTGGGAATTGTGATGACTTCCACAGTCATTTTGGCGACCGATGTTGGCACCAAGTCATGGGAGCGGGTATTAGCGTTTACGACAAATAACAGCAACCTTGCAACGTCTAGAGCGTACCTCTGTAACGTCTCGAGGCGCACGGTTTTGAAAGCAAAGTTTGTTCGATGGTTCAAACTATGCAGAAAGAAAGGGGGTAAGGTGGACATTATGGACGGTGTTCGTTGGATGTACTGAACGATGTTTGCGGAAAGCTTTGAGAAATCTGGGTTATTGCCGCGGGCTTCAACCAACTTCGCCTCCGAAAGAAATACTGCGTCTTCCATTGATATGCGAAGGCTTTCAAGGGCCAAGTCCAACTTCGTGCTCTGGATGAACTAATTAAGACATTTCTCATCGGCGGTATTGCTTCCAATTAGAGTCTTCGAACGGCTTGGGCGCAAATCCCTAAGAAACGTCTCCACATGCTCCGTGTACGCACCCGTATACGGTGGTTTTTGTGTTTTCGATACTAAGTTAACTGTATCAAGCTTGGTACCGGGGAGGGTCCTCGACGTCACAAGAGGACGAATTGGAAGAGATTTGGGGTTCTCAACAAACACTGGCTGCGTGTCATTTGCGATTTGTGGGAGGGTATCACGGGCGATACTTGTGTGGTCGGTCTGCGAAGGTGTTGAGTGGGAGGTAGGCTTCCGTGTGCCTTTCAGCATAAGAATCCGTCGATGTAAAACAGAGCCCACTGAGTTGTCATTTGTAACCGCAAAAGACCGTTTATTAGTTCCACAGAAAACGCTCTGAACGCGCAATCTTCCCCGGTCAAGTTCTTTCTGGACAGCATTACGCGCAAAGCTTATATCCGTATTGTGAGATTCTCATATATGTTTTTGGAGGGTGGCTGTATCCACCCAGGCAAATCCACATTCAGGGCATAGGAGACCTAGTTCGGTTCAAAGTAAAACAAAGGGGGTAGTACGTCCTGTAGAGCATTTCGTTTTTGAACATCGTAACGGTTAAAAAGGGGGTGGGGTCCCGATAAACGCGTGTTTTCACACACCATGTGCAGCTCATTTGTTGCCTTCTGGGCTTCAAGGAGTTCCATGTAATGCGGTTCATGTCTGAGATGGAATTGCATCGAGCGCTTTGAACGGAACGCCAGTTGGCAGTCCACGCAAACCATAACGTGCAGAACGTCATGTACGCCTAGTGTTACGGTGTTAAAGTTGACAGGTAGACTCTGCGGAGTTGCAGGAGACGAGAGGATAGCCATATTATGCGTTGCGTTTGCCATTACGATGAGGGTGGGGAGGAGTTTATAGGGTATAGTCGAAGTGGGTTCCACAATGTTCTCACTGAGGTATACGGATGAGTAAGAGGAGGGGGAGTGTGAACGATCAAGATATACTGGGCAGATCGTAATGGGGATCTGCAACAGGTTAACGCGGTAACGTGTTTGCTTATTATAGTGCAATTGCGCAGGTGTATGAGGGGTGCTTTAACATCTGTAATGAACGGACTGAAGACGTGGCTAAGATCTTACGGAATGTTAATTACGTAATGCATATTGTGACCATGTGTTAGCAGGCGGCGGTACCCATACAGTGGAGCAGAGGAGTATGAGGGGTAACTGGAGTTTGGTGTTTACTGGACTACGAAGCTTTGGAGGTGTTGCTGGTTCTGCTGTCGAGGAGGTTTGATTTCCAACAGTACTCTACACCATACGATAAAAACAACTCTTCCCACGCTCAATCCGGCGAGTTGCACGAATCATTATTATGGTGTAATCTTCGAGCTGCTTCCTGTTTCGAATGGAGGCCAATTTGTGCTTATCCAAGGTTACACTCTCCGTTCTTTTCTTTTTATACTTGTCAGCAGACAGCTTGGATGTCCAGATCGCCCTCAATGTACCTTGGGTCATTGATGTAGCCACCAATACAGAAAGGGGCCGGCGAAATAAAGATTGAAGTTCGCTTCGTGTCCCGGTTGAGACCAACCAAGGCGGCAAAATCCGGGCCAGAGACATCAACCTCCATGGCATACGAGCAAAAATGTGAAGGGGTTACACCCAGGGGCCCCTCTCCATATGTCTTGTGGATCTCCTAGCGTTGAGAAAGGTCGTGGTAGACAAGTGTACCGTAGAAATAACAAACTATCTCCCCTCGCGTGAAAGTTGTTCCGGCGAACACCCCAATGCCTGCATTAGGATGGTTTATAGTAGACTTTGCGATGACCAGACCAGAGGATGTAGCTTCCACAGCACGTAAGTCCATTGCATCCATGAGGTTTAAAGCGCCCTGATACTGTGCCGGCCATTGAGACAATTCCGTGTTGATATATTTGCAAGCAAACAGGTTGTCGTTCCATTTGGATGCGCAATGAAACATAATATGTTGTGGGAATCTCTGGTATTGTGGAAAGTGTTTGGGTGGGGTCCAAACTTTTGAAGGGCGAGTGTAGGTCTGGAAGTAATTGCTTACTAATCGAGCAGCGTCCAAAATCCCTTGAGTTGCCGTGACGTTTGCGATGTCTTCAGCAATGAGCCGTGAGAAGAATTTGATGGCAGCATGCTTTGCGTGGTAGAAACATGCCGGATCTTTTTCGCACCCAACAAATTTACGACCCTCACCACGCTTGAAAGACATACAGGCGAGGGCGGTAGAGAAAGTACCAGCAAAGAGGTCTACAACCGTGTCACTCGGGTTGGAGAACCGCGCTATAAGTTCCCTCGCAAGACGAATTGGTTTCTGTTCAGCGCGAACCCTTTCACGCATCAATTGGCCACTCGGGTTCAATTTAGACCACATGAGAGTCTCATTGACATCCAAGGTCGGTACGTTATCTATAACGTTTTTATAACTAGCAACCGTGGAGGATACGTGGTTGAAGTTCATGTAGTTCACCTGAGATTGTTCCTGTTCTCGGGAAGCACCAACCTTTACCCCGTGAACTGCGTATTCCACAATTGTCATTAGTTCTCCAGATGCTCTTCCAGGTGCGGCTGTGATGTTACCCGACCCTCGGATGAAGTGAAGTTGGCAAGCATCCACCTTAAAAACCGGTTCATCGTTGCCGTCCTCATCCTTCAAAGTTGCGTTTCGGAACATTTTCTGCCAACTGAGGAACAGTTCAACGGAACAGAATAGAACGAAATGGCTTCCTTCACGGAGAACGTTAGCGACATTACTCACAACGCCCTTCATTTCAGCCATGGTTAAGGCGTCGTAATCACTGTTCCTTCTGTCTGCCGCAGCGCGAACGAGCGTTGGAGCATCCAGCAAAGCGAACTGGGCATCTTCACATGGGACGGAACTGTGGAGCGGAGAGTATTGTGGACTGGAGGGAGTTCGTCGTAGGGAGTAGAGTACATGGCATAGTGTTTCATCATCTCCCGCTCCACTATCTCCATTGCCTTCCAAACCGTACCACTGACTTCTTCGTCTGGCAGAAATACACCAGTACCTTCCACGTCGTAAGGGAGGTAAGTCGTTGGCTGAAAGTTTGGAGCAGCCTCGCTGTCTGCGTCTTGTGGTCTTAGAGGTTGCTCAGGAGGCGTGTCTGGCTCCAGTTCATCGTTGGGACTAGTGACCAAGTCAATGACTTCCAACGTGCAAACAGTTGAGGTTTGTGCTTCACCACTAGAAGTAGGAGGTACCTGGGCGTTAGCTGTTCGGATTGGAGCCCAAAGATTCTCACTTAGCCGGTCGAATCGTTGTGGATACGAACGATGTCGGGTATGCTGTGGGTCCAGTTGGGCCCGCTTCACGTCTGGGAGGAACTCCAATAGTAGTAACCATTGTTCAACTCCCTTTTCGTACAGGCGTGGGTGAGAGATGACCGTGACAATGTCATTGAGGAATTCTTCTGCCAGAGCTCGAAGTCCCTCGTCAGCATCTTGCGGAGGTGCGTAGGCGTGGCTATCAACCCCCGATGATGTCGTTCTGGGGGTAATATCTCCGATAAGAGAGAAGGACTGTCTGTGCGGTACGAACCCTTCAATGCGAGTCTTTAGAGGTTTGAAGAGTAAAGATGAACCGTCAAAGGATAGATACGCGCTTAGAATCGATCCGGTGTTGTGGAAAAACCAAGATATGTGGCGAAGTTGTCCCAAGCACGAACAATTTGTTGCACGCCATATGCAATTCGATTGCAGTTCTGATCCCCGAAATTCTTTAAAGGGACTGCCTGAGGTTGTGTTAGGTCGTCGGTGGAACCAGAGCGTTTTCGCTTCTTTGAGAGAGCCTTCATTCGTTGAGTTAACAGAACGAACATGCTCAGATATAGAAGAACCTGAAAGCGTGTCGCTCTTTCGGTAGTGACTTCGTCCCTCCCTTTTCTTCTGAGGCTCATTCCATCCACACGAGACCTAACTATATCGGCAAGTAAATACCGTATAGTGAAGGGAAACCTTCGCGCCTTGCATAAGCGGTAGTAGTCCTTGAAAAGAAGATCTTCTTCATTATCCATCTGATCTAGGGACCGTGCGATTTGAAAGGCCTGTTGCAAAGCGTTGTGCTTGGGCGAGTGCGTGTTAGTTAAGGCATTTAGTACCTCCACGTCTCCAAAAGTTGACATATCGGAGGAACCAATTGCCTGTTTGCATAACTCCATGGCAGACGGTGACGAACCGCGTGTTGCTATAGCTAACTCGGCAATGGTCTTGTATTTCAAGTCCCTTGGGTGGTCTTCCGGTGTACGTTCAGCGGCATAGTTGTCACGTAATTCCAAAAATGCGGACACTGTGCTTGCATATTGTGGCATGTTGACGGGTTTTTAGATCGAACCGACGGAGGAGGTAGTAGAGAATGCGTCGTTCTTGTCGAAGATGAGACTAAAGCTGGTATAAAGGGGTACACCTTGAAATGCAGGTGATTCAAAACGAACGGGTGTTGGCGTAAGGGGTTGCTTTGTAGTGTCGAGCGACAGCTCGGTACTCGGCGGACTGGAACCAGTTCCTGCCGTGCACGACCGCTGTAATACAAATACTATACGCCATGTACGTTTTAAAACCTCGAAAGTCTCCCAATTTTATACTATATTTTAGAACATGGATAGCACGGGTTGTGTCGAGCGACAGCCCCGTGCGTGCTTGGCAGGAACGACTTCCTGTCGTGCACGAGAGGCTGTGTCGCTGAACACAAATCGGATCCCAAAACATATCAATGAAATGAGAGCAGTGTGCAAAAGGCGTGGCGCATGTACATACGTATCATAGTTGTACGTAAAGTGATACGCGTGGGACTGTGCCAAGTGCTCTTGCCCGCGCCTTCATATTTGCATTCATTTCGGGGGGGGGGGGATGTGTCGAGCGACACGCCCAGTCCTGCACGACAGGAACTCATTCCTGTCGTGCACGACTTGGCCTAAAAAAAAAGAAATAGTATTTGAGGTAATGCGAATATACGTGTCTGTAGTGTACGTAGAGTAGCAGGTGTGGGTTTGTGTGAAGCGCCGTCGCCGGAGCCTTAATTTTTGCATTACTTATGGGGGGGTTCTGTCGAGCGACAGGCCCAGCCGTGTACGACAGGAACTCATTCCTGTCGTGCATGACCGTACGTGTCGTTCGACACAGCTGGCGGCCAAAAATATTGGAAATATTTTTGGAAAGAGTGTGGAAGGGGCATGGCGTTGCAAATACGTGTCAGTGGTGTCAGTACTATCACACGTGGGTCCCTGCGCCAAGCAGTGTTGGCCATGCCCTTGTTTTCACATAATTTTTTGAGGGAGGGTGTGTCGAGCGACAGGCCCGGTTGTGCACGACAGAAACTCATTCCTGTCGTGCACGACCGGGCGTGTCGCTCGACACACTTGGCTGCCCAAAAAATTGAATTAATTTTTTCATGGACAACACATGCATCATGGGGCATATAGATACGTGTCAGAGTTGTATGCAAACTGACACGTGTGGGTTTGTGTCAAGCGCCGTTGCCCGCGCCTTTATTTTTGCTTTAATTAATGTTGGGGGTGTGTCGAGCGACAGGCCCGGTTGTGCACGACAGGAATGAGTTCCTGTCGTGCACAGCCATGGCTGTCGCTCGACACACCCGGCTGGCGGAAATATTTGAAATATTATTTATGTTGATGCGCATGGGGCGTGGCTCATGCACATACGTGTAGGAGTTGCACGTTCCCCGACACGTGTGTGCCTGCGCCTAGCGCCGTCGGCCCCTTGTTTGGAGTTTATTTTGGGGGGGTATTGTGTCGAGCGACAGGCTTGGCCATGCACGACAGGAACTCATTCCTGTCGTGCACAACCAGGGCTGTCGCTCGACACACCATTATGGGAAAGTGTCCCAAAAATTCGGAAAATGGGGGTGTTGAAAATAGCCCGTATTCGAAATGATAAAATAGTGCGGTTGGCGCCCCTTCCGAGAAGGGTCTCGTAAAGTAAGGGAGGGAATGGTTGCGACTGTTGTACTGTGCCGTCGTGGGCTGTTGACTCAGGGCTTTGCGTGAGTCCATCCGCCACCGCGTAAGGGTTAGTAAAGCGTGTTCTAAGCACGCTACGCGTTATCGTTTCATCGCTCGAAACATTCCGCCATACGTCTGCGCCTATCCTCAAGCGTTTCTGTTCTGGAATAACTCCACACACGAGCATGTCGTCATCAGCAATCGTGCCAGGGGCGTCAGTGTCTCTGCTTCTGGCGAACGAAGATGTCGTTGGGATCGCTACAGTGTTTGAGGCCGAAGGGGAGTTTCGCCGCACTCTCCACGGACATCCATTGTCTGCCTGTGCGAAACCCTGGGAGGATCTGGTTGTGGTGATCAAAATCACCATGATAGAGAACAAAATGGAGGCCTATCCATACCCGTTTAAAGGAACCGAACCCCCTCCGAAGCATTTATCCGGGATGACGTTTTATGGAATGTATGCTTGGGACCTGAAGCTAATGCGCCCCCGAGTACTCCCTGGACCTTCTCCTCGTTCAACAGGGGCGTCCGGTACAAGCAGCCGAAGTCAGGAGCGCTCTACAGCGATTGCCCGAGGAATTCGCTCGACGACACAGTCCCCCCGAAGCCGACGGGTACCTACCATATCGCGCAACACACGTCTGTCCAATACCGTTCCGCTGCCCGGCTCAGAAGCCACAACGCCAAGCGAACGGAGGATGGTTGGCTACGGTTCTACCCTTCACCTACCGCCCATGAGGGCTAGTGTCAAGAACACATCAAGCGTTCGAACACCATCAGGGGACGCGGTTGTATCCGCTAAGAATTTGGTGCCTCACAAGAGCCAGGCGTCCGGCTCTTTATCCGGCGTGGGTACTGGTGAGGGTGGGAAGTCTACGGAAGATGCAGGTGCTGTATCTGAAGATCATACACCCATTCCTGTTGCCGAGTCTGTTGCGGAGGAAGGTAGGGGGAGTGTGAAGGTAGCCCGCGATTTGGGTAGTGACTCGGAAGAAGTTCAGATTGTGTCTGAAGTTCTGGGTCAGTCGAATGATAGGACGCTGTATAGTGAGGACGATGTGGTTGAACCTGTTCAGGTGGACACACAGTTTTCGAAGGAAACCATTCGTCTGCAGGACTACAAAGCCCAGATACTCGTTGTGGATCTGGATTTAATACGACTACCAGAACTCAGTCCTCGTGGAATCGAAGAAGAGCATGCCCAGAGCCTGGACAATGAGCTCGAGCGAAAGGGTTTGTTGGAGTCGGCGGGGTTGATGAGTGTAACCATTCGGATGAACGGGCGACCTTTGGAAGCAGGTGTTCAGAATGGGCGCATAATTGTATCTCCAGACCTCGTCGATGGACGACATCGTCGACTTGCCATTTTCAGGAGGAGGATCAAGGAAACAAGGTGGTATGCGGTGCTGAAATCGCTTCGAGTTCTCAGCTGGTAGAGACCGGACAAGAAGGACCTGACGTCACATGAGATTGTGGAAATTGGAGTTCTTCTGAATGATACTGCATTGTCTGTACTGAGAATGCGGTTTTCGGACCGCATTCACTCAGTAGTGAGTATCATTAACTCTCTTCATGTGGACTTGGACGTGGTTGTTGGGGAGCTGACCGTTGGGATGGTAATTGGAGCCCTTCAAAACTCTGCAGTAACCAAGAAGATTGAAGAAAGACAGCTGCGTCGCATATCAGAAATTGCGCTCAAGCTTGCTAACAATCCTATGTTGGTGGATGTTTTCGAGCGGGTTTGTGCGCCATATTAGAATGTGGGTATCACGCACATGTCCTCAGACAAGCTGTTAAGGATGGAACCGCTGGAGTTTACTTTTGCGATGAACTGCTTGATGTTCTACGTCGGTCCCAAGGGCCCCTCTATCCGAGTTGGGTTCGAAATGGTACGATCTTACTTCTACAGCAGTGTTTTACAATTCCTGGAAGACATGAAGCGAATGGCACTGTTTGAGGTGGAAATGGAGTCGTTGACTTCGATTTCGTAAGCAGCAGGCGCCTGTGCCTCAACGCGAAGGAAAGCCTCGATACGCTTCGATCCAAGTGCGCACGAATACGAAAGCGGAAACCGAATTGAACACTCAAGCAAAGTTTAAAACCCCTTAATGTCCCGGGAGCCGGTCGGGAATCCCCGCAAGGGCTCACCTCTTCTTTCTGGAGGGGATGCCGTGCAGTTGTTTATCTCCGATGAGAACGAAAATAGGGTGATGGTGGGCACTGCAGAGCTAAGAGATGTCGGGGGAAGTGGCGCCGGTGGGAAAGGACTTTGTCGCTCTCTACACGGACATTCTTTACGTCACAGCGCGTTGCAAGAAGAAGACCTGGTGGTAATCTGGAAAACAAAAATTCCGAGCTCTGCGAACGCGAAGTACCCCTACACGTTCAAAGGTGCAGAGGAGCCGCCAGGAACACTAAATGAGATGGTGTTCGCTGGTTTGTATGCGTGGGATGTGGCAATGATGGCCCAAATTGGCTGCGTAGGCAATGGAGAACCTGCCGTTCCCTCAAAGATTCCAACTGGGAATGGAGAGCCTGGAAATATGCCGCACGTGGCGAAACCCTCGAAGGATTGTGCCGAGTATGTTAGAAGAGTGAAGGAAGCCATGGAATCGAAGAACAAGCCGGTTACCACAGGCATAAAGGAGACGGTAACGGTTGTGGGAAACTCAGATGATGGTCTTGAGGAAGTGGTCAACGGCAGTAAACAAACTCAGACTGCGTCTGAGGTCGAGTTTGTGGACACAGAGAATGCGCCAGAGGACGTGGATACATCTTTGGGTGGAACCAAGGTTTCTTTTGCCGACTACGACCAATACAGGTTAACTGTGGATATCGACTTGATTAATATTCCCAAAAAGACTGTTCGCAGTGTGAATGCTCAACATAAGGCAAGCACTATGGAGAAGTACAAGACGTTTGGTTGGCTTCCGTTAGCGGGATCTATTGCTGTGGAGTTCTTGAACGAAGCAGAGGCGGAAGAAATTATAGAAGACAGCAGAATTGTGGTCCCCGTCATGCTTATTGACGGTTTACATCGCGTGCTTGTGTTGATAGACCTCAGGAAAGAAGGCTGGAAATGGGTTGATATCGTAAGTTCTCTGGATGTAGTTGTGTGGAGACGAAAAGACCGCAAGAACCTGTCATTGAACGATGTGCTGGGACTCGGAAATCTGCTTAACGAGATGAGCTCAAATGTTCTGAAGATGACATTTGCGGACAAGCTACACAGTACCGTTTCCTTTATTGGCAATTTGATGGAGGAAAACAGATTGAAGCTCGAGAACATTACCGCGAACCAGATAGCTGGGGCACTGAAAGTCAGAGAGACTATCGGCAATTACAGCGTGTGACATTTGAGTCGTTACGCGGCCCTTGGTATGAAGTTTATGAAAGATGAAGGACTTTTGAAGTTCTTTGAAGGGGTGTGGGACGAGGGGCGTTTTCTAACGCTATCGCATGTGTCCGACGAGACCTTATTGGAACTCGAAGATGCTGGATTTCGCTTTGTGATACGTTGCCTGCAACAGCACTTACGCATGAGAATGACCTCGTCAGAGAAGATGGGTCGTTTCGAAGACACGCGGAAGCATTTCTTCGACTGTGCGATACGAATGTTTAGGTTTTGTGAGGAACTGGGGAAGAACAAGGGACTGAATCTGGAAGAAGTCTTTAACACCGGGCTCACGTTTGCAAACAGGAAAGTTTCTGTGAATGATTACATACAGTCACAGACCGCGAAACTGGAGCTATCCGGACCGATGCGTCGTTGGTCGGGGTTGATAATGTCAAGGGTGAAGAATGTTCGAAAGAGGATTGAAGAGCATTTCAAGATATCAATGGAATCACCACCTGCAGACTGTGATGTGGTGATAGTTGAACCATCTCACCAGGTACAAGTTGTACCGCGTGAAAAGGGCGTTCCTCAGGAACCAAGCACATCTTCTGGTTCTGAAAAGAGCCAAACAGACTCTGAGCCACGTGTTCTGAGACAGAGCACGCGCAGTAGAAGAGCGACCCAACAGCCCACGTTGGACCGTGATGGACAGGTTACGAAGAGCAAGAACAAGAGGAGAAAGAAGAGCAACATCGAAGTCTTCAGTACACATAATGATGAAACTGCGCTACCATCCAAAATGAAGAAGACTGTGAGTACACCGTCTGGACGTATATCGACAGAGGTCATCAACATGTTGAGAAGTATGACAAGGAGGCAATTGACGAACTTCTTGAAAGAGCAGTCCATTCTTGTCCTTTCATCGAGCGAAGATGAAGGGGAAGAAGTGGGGACCTGTTTTGTGGAGGACGCAGAGAAGGATTTAGAAGAAGGTTGGCGAAGGTTTGAAGATATTAATCCACGGAATGTTCCGAAAGGGCTAAAAAAACCACGAGACTACACTGCAGGTGCGAATATGTCGTGGGTTTACTTAGTCAATGCGCTGCCAAGTGAATGGCCAGGGAGAGCGAATGCGGTGAAACATCAGCACCTATGGATGCAGATGGTTCACCTCCACAAGGACCACAGGGCAGGGTGTCTGAGTGTGGAAGAATTGAGAGGTGTGCACCATGCGGTGTACTGGCGGGCTGCCTATGCCATGCACAAGGAGCTGGGCTCTACAACCAAACCCGTTCTTGGGGTAATTCTACCAAAAAGTGGAAAGCCTTCGAATGAAGAGGAAGCACTGTGGATGGTGGCGATGGAGAGGGATGAATTGGCCCGAGAGTACTTTGCTATGAAGAGAATAGAGCTTATGGAGAAAGGGTTTTGTGTCCTGGACAACTTTGCAACGAACGATGGGATGGTATATGAGGCGAAGAAGAGGGGTGTCACTGTGGATGAAGATGTGACAGAAAGCTTACTAAAGTTCTTTCAGGAGGACTTTATGAAGCAACCAGACCTAATCGCCGAAGAAAATAGGACGAAATGGAATCCCATTATCAATGCTGGTGAAGCCAAAGACGCTGCCGATAGAATGAAGGGTGTGGGGCGATACATTACGACGAAAAACGGTACCGTTGATGCGGTTGAAAGGGATGAAAACAATCTATTGATTGTCAGGAAGAGGGCGATGCTGGATGTCCGGTTTGTGCAGATTGCAGCCGCTCATCGGTTATGCAACAACATGGCAGGAAAGAAGAAAATGTATGCACCGCAAACTGGTGGTCGTGTGCTCTGTACCGGAGAAGGTTGCCCGAGGCAAATGCTGCACACTGATTTCAGAGGGCTTATATCTAGGGAGAGGGAAGCTGGAGATATCCCAGGGTTTTTCATGATGGCCTCTTGGGGTAGTTCTTTTATGTTATGGGTTTGTGAGAGGTCACATAACATGTATGTGACTGATGACAAAAGCTTGAAGCGATTGTCTCAGACCATGCTTGTGAAGAAGTTCAGAACTCTGCCGTACTCTATATTGGGACGTCTTTCATGCTGGAGCGGCATACGACGATTCTCTGGTTAAGGAACATTGTTTCAGGTACCATATGTACCTCGTTCCGGAGGGCTATAAGCTACCAGAAGCGGTGCATAGACAGCCTGCATTTCGGCCAATGTTTGAGGAGGAGGACTGTGGTATGAGAGATGATCCGAACGATAGGATGGGTTTTGAGGAAGATCTGGAAGAGTCAAGCGACGATGAGCAGATGGAAGACGTGGTGTATGGAGAAGAGGACTACCAAGAAAAAGAAAATGCGAAGGTATTAAGGGGCAATGAAGATAACATAGACGAAGACTGCGATGAAAATGCTCTGTATTTGGATGATCAAGATTAAGTAGTTTTGAGAGGTTTTTGGTATCTCATATACTACACATTAAGACAAAGCAAGTGCTGGACTTTGGTTCGAATTTTCTATTGACGACAATGGAAAACGTTGTGATCTTTGACTTAAGAGAGGGTCTTGAAGGCACCGAACGGGCACAGATACTTGTAGTTGATTGCAATCATGTCAATGAGGAGAAAAAGGCAGGGTTGCTGAAGTCAGTAAAAGCTTGTTTTAAGCGTTCTATCACTTAAATGGACAGGTAATTGCCAGAGACCAGGTTATGGTTTTCAATCTGCACGGAGGCCGTTTGGTACGAGTAGTGTGATCTTCTGTTGAATTAAGTTGAGATAATTAGCTTTTCAACGACAAAACGCTAGTCATAGGGTAACGTTAAGAAAGTTGAAGTGTTATTTTCATTTACAAACGAACCAGGAACAAAAGACAACTTCATGACACCCAAACCACTGTGACTTGACTTCGTTTCGATGCTTTCCCTGTTCTGTACACAGCATGAAATCCTCAAGTAGAGCGATAGCTATCGAAACGAAAACCGTATTCTACAGCACGCTCACAATAAAGCAAACAGTATACTGTATCCACTCCTCGCCCTTTCTCTTTCCCAACTTCTCATTCTGTCCGATCTTACTTTCGCATAATGCCTCCAACAACTAGGACTCGCAAATCAGAGCTTGCTCGTCTCAAAAGAGGTATTTTAAGCGTATGAAGCCAGTCTACACACAGTTGATGCAATGCGAATAGCGAAGCTCAAGAAGACTACATCTTGTACCGCTACAAAAATCCAGAAGTCTTCCTGAAATCGTTTGGCAAACATAAACAATATCACTTTCCCCAATAAAATGAAGCTTAAGAAACTCTTAGAGGCAATCTGATCCATCGCCATGCGGACCGAGGACACCTCATGGTAAACAGGATGTATTCGACGTAGTTGTACAATATTTCCCTTAAACTGGAGATTCAGCGCCCTCTAGCAGTTCGGCGTGCCATTGCCAAGCGCACAACATGTAATGGAGCCGCTGGCGAACAGTGGATCGATTTGTCAGGAACGGAAGAAGTAAGAAGCATCAAATCTATAAGTAAACGTTGTTCTTTGTTTCTGATTCTTCTTCAAAGTATAGGGGAAGACATTTATTTTGTTAAAGCATGAAGAGGATTGGGAAACGCCGCGTAACCTTGTTCAAATTTACCTATTCTTCCCGAACTCTTATGCCGTGCAAGCCGAGACAAAGAGCTGACCAACGAGGTGTCTTAGATCTAACGGCCTTGAGGGTTGTTTAAGATATGCAGTAGTTGCGTAAATACCTAAATAATGTGAAAGCTGTCGATCAAAACCAGCGCATACGTCTGGCATCCGTAAAAACACTAGATCCTCTTATTTTATTGTCTTCCTTCTCTGGTTTGCTAATTTAATGGTTCTTCCTAGACGTTATCTCTCCGGAAGAGTTTGCACGTTTCTCGGATGTTGTGCCAAATTTTTGCCTCGTCCTCAACTCCGCCATTCTGTCGATTCTGAAGCGAGGGATACTCTCGATTTTCATTGGATTGAGTTTTATCGATCCATGAATGTGAACCGGATAAAGGGACCGGAAGCTGTAACCATGAGGTTCGTAGTATTTGGAACCGGAAGGAAGATACTACAGATAGTGCAGCAAAAATAAAATCTGTCATAGAAGTACCTTTTAAAACCTGTGAAACCGCAAAGCATTACAATGAAGGCAATGGAGATGGCATTTTCTCTTGTGGAGCTCTTTACATGAATCTGAAGACCTTGCTGCTACGCCAAACACGTTTATGCAGCTATTTGAAAGAAAAAGGTTTCAGATCTATGGAGAACCGCTCTTAGTCATTTCTACTATTGTGGAAAGCTGCTCCTCTGGATATTGTGAGGTTAATGATTGTTCACAGAGCATGTGAAAATCTAATCCTATTAGAAGGTTTTCAGTTGCCTGCAATGTCAATTCGTTGGTCGTAATCCGATCGATCGTCAACGGGTCATGTGCACAAAAATCCTCGGAAGTATTTCTGATAGGACCATAAGTAACTGCTCTATACGCAGAGCTAGGTATGACGAAAAGCTCGATATCTTCAAGCATTCCATTGAAACCCCACGTGTTGAGGGTGTCACGAATCTTCATTTCTTTTACATCAACAACCATTGGAAGTTTCACAAAGATTTTGATGTGTTCTGAAGGATGTATCGAAGCCAGAAAACGACCTGATTGCTCTTGAGACATGGATTTTTGGTTTTCATACCTTTTTATACATCCAAAATATACTTTTCCATTGAACGGGAGAGTTACTTTCTTGTACGCATAGTCATCCTCCCTTTTCCATCGCTTCGTAACCTGCGAGATATGAACAGGTAGCCACCCGGTCTTTGCTGGGTTTACTTCGTAGCAGAGTTCCTGTATATTCGTATCATGGCTGCCCTTGACAAGAGTGTCAAGCCAAGAGATTATACTGCAGGGCTTTGGCGATGGCACCCAACCATAGAGATTGTTTCCATCGTTAGAGGCTTGTGCTGATACGTTCTGTCGCAGACAATGAACAGCACGGTCAATTCTGGAGCTTGTGGCGCTTTCATGTGAGGTTAAGAACGAACAGATGAGGAAGGTTTGCACAGAGTAGTACATGATTAGACCTCCGAGCCATTGCTCATAGCACCGAACTTTGCTCATAGAAACAAACTCCACCTGCTGATATCGAAGAACCGGAATCGTTTTCAGTTTCTCGTCATATTCCCAACATGCAACAACGATAAATGGATCGCTGTTTTCATGCTTTGAGAGGAAGCAGGAAGAGGAAGTTCTGTCAAACTGAAAGCAAATACCATCGCCGGACCTTTTGAGGTACCCTAATTTATGAAATTCTATTTCCGAATTGAAGAGTAGCATACTAGGGTATTTTTGACTCGAAGAGTATAGCGGAAGATCGTTTCTCATAGTAACGAACGGCGGGATTGCTTCCGTCTCCACACTGCGGGGGTCTGTGTATGATATCAGTATCGCAGGCATACTGGTACCCTTCGAGGAATGAACAGTACACAGCATGAAAAAGGATATTGCGCAGCAGTGAAAAGAGAATACCAATCGCAAAAGGGGTTTTCAGAGGTTTACGATGATGGCGTTTGACGAGACTTGTACTTTTGAACCAATGCGACCTAAAAGCAAGTCTTGAGCGGGGTAACCTTCGCACACGTGTTTGGGCTCTAATTGCCAAACCACGTGTACACTTGTGACCCTGCGTCGTGCATGTGAATGCAGGGCGTGTGAACCGTGTAGGTTTACGATGATTGCGTTTGACGATATCCAGAGCAAGAACTCTAGTTTGAACCAAAGCGATCTAAAAGCGAGCTCTGGGCGGGTTTTCTGAATGGGATTCTCTACTGATATATGAAGGTGATTCGTACTGGTAGAATTCCCTAAAATCCTGCACACTCACTGCTGCAGTACTGGGTGATGCCCTGAATCTATCAAACTTTACATGTGTGCAACCTGTACTGGCCTCTTTAGCCAAGCCACGTGTTTCTTGTTTGTGATGTGTTGTATCCTTACTGTATGCGAGATCAATGTTAGTTCTCTCCTAGCCTCACAAATCACCACTCGCCAACATGAGGGTTCACGAACACCTGGTGTATTTCTGCACTCTTGTTTCTACGTTTAACAAAACCAATATTAATATATATATATGTATTGGTTTTGTTACTTTTTGTGTATATATATATCTCTAACGCCCAGAAATCTATTTCCATGGAAGCCACGGCACCTCATCACGACTTCACCTCATCACGACTTCACCTATGCGCAGCTTTTAATACCCAAGGTACCTTTGATACAATGTTGCTAGCGGCACTTCAATCTGTTGGCATTGAAATTCCATGTACAGTACATGGAGGTCCTTGTCAGGACTGTATGCGGGTGATTGAAAACTGCTCTTCTTCTGGCGACGTATTGCAACAGTGGGAACTAATGAGAGAGATATACTCGTCTTCCAACTGCAGACCTGGGAAAGAAATTCTTCGTCAATCCTCTGGCTCGATTATAGAATTAAGAGCATGCTGGGATTGCTTAACAGATCCCCTCGCTCACGTTAACGAGGGCTCAACAAAGGTGAAGTTCAAACCGTTTCCGAGCATCCTCGAACGTGCAGATTGCAGCTTTCCGGGGTACGATGAGCCGTCCGTTCCTTGTGTATATCACCAACTCTCAGTGCCTCTTCGGTGCATTGGAGAGATTCCAATGCTTTGTTTAGTCCGTATATCAGAAGTTGTTGAATCGTCTCAACTGTACCCTTTGACAATACAAGAATTATCTCCCTCAAAGTACCGGGTCGGGATCGATATACAAGATTCGTTCCAAGGCCTTGGTGTGTTCCTTTCAAACCCCTGTTATCCCCGCTTAAGGAATATATACTTCTCAGATACTGTATCGGACTATACAGGTGATGTGCGTTTAGTGAAAATATCTCACAAGCGCCAAAGAACACCTGAAATGTACTCGTTGGAAGAAGTTGCAAGTGGAAAGCCTTTTGCTACAGATGACGGTACCTTAGCGCTCGCTAGAAGCATTTTCTTTGGAGCATCTGAGATAAATCTTAACTATGCTCCAATAGTTGTACCAAAAAATAGGTCGACTTCCGCATTCGAAGAACTTCCCAAGGATGACGGTGAAAGCATTTCAATCGAAGAAGATGGGGACAATCAGGGCGACGGCGGGGATGATCTGCAGCCTGTTGAGGTACCATGGGAACATCTTCTGAACACATCTTCCGAGGAGAGCGAACATCGCCAAGAGAGTGATAGCCAATTCAAACCGGAAGATGTTGAGATTGGAGAATAACGTTATTTACAGGAACTAATTGGTCACATTATCAGCCTTCAGAATGAAGTCAAAGACATTTCAAAGTTATCACTTCCGATCTTGTTCGCTTCTAGACAAGAAATGCTCCGGCATCTTTCTGAAGAAGACGTTGAGCACAGCACAGTTCCAAGAATATGGACAAATGTCTTACAAAACACGATAACCACCTGGCAGCTTAAATCAGAATGTCGTTTGAAGCCGTCGTTTCTAATTGCAGGTGACCTCGCCTCTTCGGAGGAAGGAAAGAATGCTCTAGATTTAAGATCTGCGTCCTTACAATCATCTGATTGTTTTGAAAAATTGTTTTGGTCTATTGATGTGGATTCCGTCGATGCGATATCTGTACCACTCGGAGGAACGGTGTTTGGGGTTTGTGAGGCTCGAATCCCAAATACGTTTCAACCACACATGATTGCGGCAAGGAGATTTCTCAAGAAGAACAATAATCTTTCCAAAAGTACTTAATACGAATGTACCCAATATCCAGGAAACTATTTTCTGCAGCAAAGTTTCAGAAGAAGAAGATCCCCGGCAAGGGCAACAGATTCCATTTATGATCCTCTCGCTTTCAAAGTGCTTGACGTCAAAACCAGCTTTTGCATTGACCCAGTACCAGTATACGCAATCGCTCCTTCTTCTACGGTGGAAATGGTCGTCGGGGAAAGAGGATATTTGTTGCAATTGTTTTTAAACTCCATGACAGTGTCAGAAGAAAAGCCAACCTTACCATCCAGTGAAAAGCGTGCAATCAGTCATAAGATGCTCTGGTATATGTTTACAGAAGTGCTGTACATGGCACTCAGACACGTTACAGGCGTTGTGAGCTTCAAAAAGTTTATGACCAGATCACCTTGTTGTGTGGTACCACGACGCTCAAACAAATCCGAGCATTACACACGAAGAGGGGCGTACGCCATCGAATCTGTTAGCATTTCAATTGGTAATGGACGATTATCACTTGCCTTGAATTATTGCGTCATAATGTTTAGGGCATTGGAGATGTTTCTAAACATCCCCGCAACTTATAGAGTTCCCCAATACACCAATTCAGAATACTATGACACTCCTCGACATCTATTTCGATACTTCGGGGGCTCTCCAAGAGTTAAACAAGTTTTGGAAAACGATATTGATGACCCTGACAATATTCAGTACTTCAGAGATCATGTTTGGAAGGGAAGTATAGGAAATGGGTTCTTAGACCTTAACGCTGACCCCGACCGGTTTGGGGGATACGGTATGCCTTCCGAACAGTCAAACGAAATGGCCTTTGCAAGAAGGCATCTTGTGCTTCAAGATCTTTTGATCGTAGCCCCAATTGCGCTACGACTATTCCGCCATGGAATGCACAAAGAGCTTTTGAACAGCGGTGAGGTCACAGACCTAGAGGTTTGCATAAGGAAAGAACTAGACTCAAGCAGATTGGTTGATTCGGTTGTTGATGGTGGATATACACTGTACGTGAATGATCTTGAAACAAATAAGCTATCTGTGCATGTGCCAAGGTCCAGCGTTTTGATACCACGTTCCAACCCGTTCATTCCGCTTACCGCGGCCCATCGAACAAACGCCAGTTTAGGAATGAAGATGTTCTCCTCTCACCTATATCCCTTTTGCACGGGTTTTCAGACTGCGACTTTACAAGTGCGCCAAGACGGGAGAAAACTGGGGCCTCTAATGAAAAAAGTGAAGGTATACCAAACGACAAGACATATGAATTCAAACAGAGGTGAGACAGCTTACTCCTCACCTTTGTGGTATGAGCTAATCAACAAACTACGTTCTTCGATGTCCGTATACGCAAGTTTTGTCGCACAGTTACAGTCAGAGAAAGATGGAATGCGGAAGAGTAGTACGAAGCAATTGAAGGAAGATCGCTTTTTTGAAATCTGCTTTTGAGTTTCTGTTGCATGATGTGCAGCGTAGAAGAAAGTGCTCCAAGGCTTTTAGAAAGGGTGTCAGGGTTGAAGTATCCTATTCGCAAGACGCAAGCCGGTCTTTTTTAAGAGAGGCTCAGCTGCTACTCACACTTCAAAGATACAGAGACTCATTGTCAGAAGAGGATTTGAAGAGGGCATTACAAGATCGTCATGTTTCGGACATACGGCAGCTCCCATGGTGGTGGCTCTGCGAACAGCCTTTCACAGATTCAGAACGCGCTGTAGAAACATACCTTCCCGTGTTCATTATGGTGGACGTTCAGGATGCCGAACTTGAGGTAGAAGAAGCGCTTTTGAAGTTGGGAATAAGAGTCTACCTTGAAGCCAAGTCTGCTGTACTGAGCGAATCAGGAAGTGCAGAAAGCTCTGTTTGTAAACCACTGGATTTGATGAAGGTAGTGTATCCACCTGCTATGTTCAGTGAGGTATGCCTCCTAATTAGCTGGGGGGCTGTTGAAACTGCAAAGTGTTTTGTTGAAGGTGTACTGCGCAGTCCAGGAACCGGAATCATGTTGGACCCCCCGTACATCATGCAGGGCACTGGCACAGACATTTCGTGGCTTGTACTGGGATACCCTTGTATTTTGGATTCTCGAGTCCTTGGGCTTAATGATAAGTTTCGAAGAGCCTTTAGAAGTCATCGAGTTACCAGAATTGAGTTGCTCCTTTCAGGAAACTACCATCAGGTAGTGAATTCGGAGAAATTTATTCGGCTCATGTATGATACGACAAGTATCTCAGTTCCGACTCAAATGGTTCTTTCGTGGCCGTCGAAGAATTTGCGCATGATTGATTACTTACAAAACAAAGAAATACCATTGGACCGATCCCAGAAAAAGAGAAACGGGTTATACAATATGTACTGCACTATTTCCGACATTGTACTGGAATTGGTGACAAACTTTAGAAGTGACAATCTGGAGGTCCATGTCACCAAAGGTCTACTGCAGCTAGCAGTGTACATTGTACGAGTATTAGTATCTGATGTGTACCGAAGACTGGATATCCATTCCGTTCCTGGCGGTTCCGCACGTAGAACAGCACTTGAAGTGGCGCTTCACCGACGAAAGAAAATACCGTTTACGAGTACCAAGAATGTTCTTAAGATGACTGTTCTTTTAGAAGAGGGAAAGGAGTGGCCAGAGATTTTTCGCATAGACCTTCGTGGCAATGATCCGCAGAGGTTATTCGGTACAGCAGCACATCGGTCATCTTTGAAAAGCCTTCAGGGATTCTACCCTGGCTGTCGTACTTTGAAATCTGCAATTGCTGAACCTGATCGATTTAAAAAGATGTACAAAACCCTTAACGAAGATGGATCAATGAAGTTCTCTGATTTCATTTCTAAACTCTATCGAAGTTCTGAGTATCTCGACCACTTCACCGATATTCTGAACAAAGAATGCAAAAGCACAGATGTAAGCAAGAATGGGCATTCCGACTGGTTGTGCCCAACATCAATACGTTTTGCTAAAGGTATTTTATACCAAGAAGTACGGAGATGTACAGAAGCTCAGAAGGAAATCGTATTGTCGAAATTTAAGAACGGTTTTGCAGATATGTGTATCAGAGTTTCGAAGCATGCAGGCTTCGACATAGTATGCCCGTTGATACTGAACCCAAACCCCGACATTGGCACAGTAAATTGTAGAATGTGGGATACCGATACCCCATTCACAGCATTGCGACTTGGAATTGTAAATTGCACTGCATTAGAACGCGCAAAATTGTCCTGTTTGGAATACGAGGGAACTTGAGCTGCTGCTATGCGGCGATCTTGGGCGTACATTCGTTCATTGACAACATTTCTTAATCTCACACAAACATGGAATCAGAAAATAACGAAAATTATAAGAGCAAGGGATCGCGCTGTCCGGCATAACCAACCTCAGGCGATAAGAAAGGCTGAACAAGAGTATATAGCCCTATCTCAAGACGTGTTTAGAAATGCCCACACCGACGGCGTGCTGCGAGAAATTGTACTCTGGCATTACAACAAGCTGAGTGGCGAGTATGAACTCACAAAGGATACAATGCTCTGGGCGTTTGACCTAATCCGCTCTCTTTTTCACGTTCGGAGCATCGTTGGAGACGAAGGAATGGCGGTCTATGCCACCAAAGACGGTCAAACTGATGTAGTGCAGTTACAGTCTATCAGGACACAACCGGACAGAAGCAGTAGAGTAATGGATGAGAGATCAAGCTTCGCAACTATTAACGCATTGTTCTCGAAACCAACACCGTTGGAATTCTACGCTTTGAAAAATGTAGTTAATGGACGAACAACGCGAAACACGCAGGTCCGTAAGGCGGGCGTAGTACTCTCAGATGCAGGGCTTGTTTTCAAGCTACGAAGAAGTATTGTTACGAAGCAGAAGCGTTCGACCCCCGTTTCTGATCCCTTTTCTTTTATTGAGGACTATAGAGGGGTCTTGACGACGGATTTGTACCATGACCTAACCTCTAGAGAGCAAAATGTGGACGTGGCCTGCAAGCAGCATTCCCAATGGCGTTTGTGTCCAACAGAAGTTATTGTCAACGTGTTCAATGATTTTCTCGTGGAGTTGCTAGAGGCTGAAGAGAACCGTCGAAGTTGAGCAGAAAGGTTTTATTCCAAAAGCAGACAAAGAAGAATGCGGGAGTCTGAAAATTCGTCTTTCCAAGATCAAACACGGCAAGATTACTTGCAGAACATGAATAAAATAGAAGGTTCCGGTCTCGTATCCGACGAACTTCAGCTGAGATTGTTTATTGCTTGGATGAACGGTGGAACAAATTTGAGGGGCATGGGATTGCAATCCCAACACCAATGCAGCGATTGCAATATTGTGATCAATCCGCAACCAGATTGCTATTTCTTTTAGCAATTTTCAATCGGATTGCAGTCTTACTGCTAAAAAGCAATCATGTTGCAATCCTTATTCTTCAAAGGAATCCAGTTGCAATCTTTGAACTCTAAGCGAATCGCAATCACGGTTGTCGGTATCAATTGGATTCGTTAGTGACCGATTGTAACAAATCCATAGCCTCAAGAAGCACCTTAACGCCTCAAAAGCGATTGTTAACAGGTACATACAAACAATATTTCCCAAACGTTCAGACACATTGCATATTGTCTCTGTTGGCTTCTACAATCCGAAAAACTTTCACTAATCTCGTGCAATATGAGGAGGCGATTGCCACTTAGCTGAGGGGCAATCGTAAGCAATCTAAGAGGGCGATTGCTGAAATTGAACCCCTCATACAATAAACTGGCCAGCTAGCAATCGTGGATTGCAATCCCATCGATTGCGTTCCATCCCTGGCTTGGGTCCGAAATGACCCTCTACTATAACTAAACGTATGGTGAGCTACTGTAATGCATTACAAGTGTCTACATCTGGCGCACTTGTAGTGCATAGGTGTCTACATATGGCACGTTTTGGGGCTTTTAGGGGGTTTTATGGCATAGACAAAGCAGCTATGCACAGCTGTTCATTTTTGTCGCATTCTGAGTTTGAGAGCGGGTTTTATGGTAAGGATTACCCGAAGCCACTTGCTGATTGGTCAAAATCTCTTATGACCCATAGAAACTGTGTAGTTGAATACACTGCTTGCGCAACAACGACGAGAGTCGTCAGGAATGGACGTACATAATACAATCACTGACCCGCACCACGGCAATGTTTACAACGATTCCAATTGAACCATCTTCACTTTGTATATCTGAGACATTGGTTAGAACGACAAACGCATTGCGAACTCCAACACATTAACGTGCTACAGATCATGTCTGCTCCCAAACCATGCAGCGATTCTTGGAATGACGAAGAGGTACGTGTCATTGAAGATCTTATAATCGATGAGGCAGTTAATGGTGGAAGCAAATATGAGTCTCTTTCTTTTTGGGAGAATCTGCAGAGGTGCGGTGTTCTTCCCAAAGGAAGAAAAGCGATGGATTGTTGGAAAATGGCTTTAATGCTTAAGAGAGAAGACGATAGGAGCAAAGAGCAGGAGGGAATGATCCGAGAACACAATCAGTGCGGAGGAAAACAGGAGCACCCAACTGGAACACAACATGAAGAACCGGCTTTTGACCGGCCAGAAGAAGTGAGGTTACCAAAACCAATGAGAGAGGGTGTTTTAAGAACCAAGAGTAAAAAGAAGGAAACGATCATCGTCGATGATGCGGAGTCTCTCATTCATCTCATGGACAATGAGCAGAACGTCGGAAGCTCAGAGCTTGATAGCAGAGAGAACGTTCTGAAACATGGGCCTAGCTCCATGACCCCAAAACGACTGTCGGTTGATGTGAATATTGTTGGGAAGAATTTACCGAGCGATGTCAAACATGCTCAGAGCTTCATGAATGGCATAATTAGCTTGTGCAGTATTCCACGTATTTCCCAAGTTCTGTGTGGTTCTACGTTCCTTGTGGCGGCACTAGATGAATTGGGGAGTATAATTGGAGAGGACAAGTCCAGAGCTTGTGAAACTCTCGCTGCAACGAAGATTTTTCAAGACGTTTCACACGATTTACTCTTGAATATGACGTGTTTTGTATCACCTCTAAAGCCAAAGAAGAAACAATACCTTGGTTTGCTTTCAAGTTTTGAGGAGTACGCCCGAACTGCATGTGCACTTAACCATGACCAACGGATGATAAAGCTTTTCCATAAAGCGTTGCTAACCCTTCTGAAGCTCGTTATTTGTGATTTATTGGGCTTTGATGATGATTTGAGGCTCTGCTACCGTAACACCATAGATCATATACGTCAAAATATGTCAATCCCCGGGTTTTTAAGGGAAGCAGTAATAGTAGATGTCTGTGGGCGCGATCACGAGACGGTGACGCAGGGGGCCAAAACGTTGTAATAATAAAAGCCAAAAGGGTGCTCTTCGTAGCTAAAAGCCCCAAAACAAGTTGAAAACAGTGGGATCAAAAGAACTAAACCCACTCGATGAAATAAAACAACACTAGGGAGAGCAAGAGGCTCAATCCCCAAATAAAACTTCTTAACTTCTTTGTTGAAACGGCGCGCAACCCAAGAATTAGGTCAAGGATCACTAAGGGTCAGACCCTCGGCTTCCGGTCAGACACTCCGGATGTGAAGTGGATTCTGCAGCCTACCTACCTCTGCACTAACCAGAAGCAGGCGCATACAATCCTTACAGGGCTTCCCGAGGAGAGCTACTAACAGCGGGATATGCTTTCACTCTATACCCAAGCTGGCCCTTTGCAGGAAAGGTTGCACGGCACGTCGCCTGCGGATAGCTTCCCGTCAAGTACTTCCGTCCGGAAATCACCAGGTCTTTCGACCGACACCTTTATCCGAGCAAAGCTCCGGTGGGGCTCACAGACGACAGAAACACCTTTGGTAGACACTACCCGTCTCCCGTCCACGCCTAAGGCGCTTCAACCGGTCTTAGCGACGGTACTTCCCCACTCTATTGGACAACTAGCGGCATACGCCTCACTAGAAGCCCTTTATCCAGTGGCGAACGCCTCACTGGTTGTTGATGATAGTTGAAGTGGCTGAAGGTTGATAGGGGATGGGGCTTAGATGTTGGTCGATTGTTGAGGTGAGTTCAGACCGAAGTCCGAAGCTCAGAACCTCTTTTTATAGTGTTTAGAGGCACTACAAACGAGCCAAATACGCATTTCTACTTGCTAGTTACTCATGTGTGCGTCTAGGTTACTCCATTGGCTTCTAGAGACCTCTGGAGCTGCACACTAACCAATAATAAAGCGACAATTTGCGCCAGCATCACTAAAATACTGTAGTCTTTGCTGGGCCAACAAAGCGTGCAATGTGCTAGACACTACTGGAACATTCTACACGTGTGTTCCAGCAATGTCTGGCACATTCCGCAACATTAGCGACCGACAATGTCAATCAGGACATGAAGGGCGTGAAGAATTTTCTGAGACTCGTCCTGGGAACTCGACGAGGAGCCAATGTTGATATAATATCCGAGAAGAACCCTATCATAGCATCCTCAACCCAAGTGTTTGGTGACATTCAAGACCGGAAGAGGGAAATCGACAGAGATATTGATGCAAGGTTGAATGATATTGGAATTACTGCGCAGTCACAAAACGAGGAACCTCTCTGTGGAACTATTCAAACAAAGCCCAATACCGGGAAGAATTCAGAGTCATCGCTTCTTAATTTTGTTTCGGATAGCGAGGAAGAAGAAGCGAAGAAGGATTTAAAGAAAATGACTAGTCCGCGCTCAACCCCTACCTCCATGATGTTCACCCGTCCCAAGACAGGGCACGATGTTTCCGTAAGGAATGCGACAGAAGCAGATTCAATGGGCCCGAAAAAATTATTTTCGTGTCCTGTGGGTATGTCTGGTGCCATAAAGTGGAGAATTGGACGTTTTTCGGTAAAAGAGACCGCCTTGCTGATAGAGGGTATTGAAGAACATGGGGTAGGCCGTTGGAAGCTTATCCAAGAGACGAAATGTTTTCCAAATAATATCTCCAGAACACAAACTAGTCTTAAGGACAAAGCACGTTCTCTTGGTTACACTAGTGACCGGAAAAGGCAGTATCATCCAGGAGATAAACCAGCCAAGAAGAGACGGAGACAAACTATTCTTCGAATAGATTCTTCCGAATCTACAGACCCATGTACAGAGAGCAATAGAGGTTGAGAGAAAATTCGTTGTAAAGCTGAAATATGTGACTACCTTTCAACCTGAGATCATTGTCCTTCAGTTGGGATGGTAGACATTATTCGATTCCCAATATAATTCGAACAAGGTAAACGTTTTTCCTCACATAGTGCTCATATTGCACCGTGGGCCGCACAGCCATAATTGCATCGCAGCGGAATGCAACAACACTGTCCAAAACATCGATTGTAGCTTCACTAAGAACCCGACGCCTTGTGTCCCGCACTGCTTGTAGGGGTGAGAGTATAATGCATCCTGCGAACCGAAAGATGAAGTTAGCAGCTTGGAGGAAAAGAATAGACAGTTGGAGATTACAAGAGCTTTGACTGCATACATATTGAAAGAAGAACAAAGAGCCGCGCCCAATAATTTAGTGTTCAGCAACTACGCCAACAACAATATCCGGCTGACCAGACAGAGTATGCGAAACCGGGTTTAGATATACGTACTGATGCTGTCGCCAGAACGAAAGGAATATATATCACCTTCATAGAAAATCGGGGCTCCAATATCTGGATACCTCCGTTCATGAAATGTAAAGGGGATTTTGTGCACGAGTTCCAGAGGTGTGAGAACGAAATGATATAGGTTAGGCCTCGAATGCTAGTAATACCCTCTGAGTATTATGATTGTTCAATTCTTGGTTGCAGAATCCCTGATATGTATATCAGTCTGAGTAAAGATCACTTCACGTTCTGCGTACCGCGATTGCAACAAGGCCGTCAATGTCAAACTTACCCTTCCTGAACCGAAACGCGTTTTGGAGAGAGCTCGCGAGAGGCTTCCCGTTTTGCTTCAGCCCATCATAGATGTATATGTGTTCACTACCGTCCTTACTATTGAACAGCTTTCCTGCTATAAAGTGTGTTTTCTTCGACGAAGTGGAGTAGCCAATGTACGCGAGAACAGATGTCGTAATTCCTCTGCATTCGTAATGCGAACTCCCAAGTAACCTTTCTCTGGCTTCAGCGACAACTGTTTCTCCCAAGCCAAACGATACTGTTGCTACGACGCAGCCTATTTTGTCATCGAGATCTTTAGAACACAGCTTCTTGTGAATGACTTCTGCCAAAGAAGCAGATGTATCAATTTCTGAGAGTATTCCTGAAGTCAATTGAACAACAAGGAAACTCACTTGTGATGCGGCTGTAATGACCTCTCTGAACCCGAGGAGCCTCGGCAGTAACATGGCCAGCACTTCGTGCAGGTTTATAAACTCATTATCAGCACATGGGAACCACATTCGCGGTACACGGTTCCGTGCGATTGAGTAAAGCTCACCCAGGTCTTGGATGAGCACCCTCAAGTAACTTGAAATACGCTTGTGAACCCAACTACGGTAAAGATGTCCAGAAGCGATTCGAAACATTTCCTGGAAAACGTATTGGAAAACAATACACCCAGGCGTTGAAAGAGCTAGGCTGTTTCCGTTCGAGTCACACCCGAAAAGATCAAACCGTGCCAGCTCCCAAAACAGATGAGGAAATACGAAGAGCAAACAGTCAATTGCACAGGAATTTTTCTCATTGAGAGGTCCGTATCTATCTTTCAGTGGTACTCCCACGTGTTGTGTGGATCTCGACCTTAACATACGACCCAGAATCTTTTTGCCTGACGTTTGCAGCAGAAGAAATCGCCACTTAACGTACTCGTCCCAGTCTTTTTCCTTCTGAACGTCCCGAATACTGTTAATTCCAAATACAACGGCTTTAGCTGAAGCATACTCATATTCGGGCACTTTCTCAAGGCTTATAAGTCTTTCGAATACTGCCTTCCAATTATTTATCTCGTACGGATATCCATTTCGCTGAATAGAAGGTAGACACCAGTTTGACGTAGAGGACCACTGAAAACGAGCCTTGCATTTGCTTGCAGGCAAAAGAAAATCTCCTTGTTTTGAAAGCAGCACAAAAATGTTAACAGATAGGAGATTTAAAGAAACGAGTACAATCTTGTACACCTGAAGTTTAGCAGTTTGCATATCAACAGCAAAATCAATCGGTGAGAATTTCTTGGCATTTTCAAGGCCGAGAACGCCTAATGCATCGTTCAGAAACCCAGCAGTGGTTTTAGCAACATGCAAAATTCCACGCTCCAGATCAGATTGCTGTACAGGGAGCTCTTCAAGTTCATCATGCGGGTCAAGATGCACAACATCAGGAGCTGCCACTGGACAAGGTGTGCGATCCCGAGTAATTCTCTCCTGATGAACCTTTTTTGTTATATGATGTGGGGAGATGACATCAGTGTCTTGACTCTCCTTGGGCAGGAGTCCATCCGTAGCCCTAAGCGAGTGTGAGAGATTTTGTTTGGCTGCAATTCGATTTGTTTTCACCACTGCACCACTTCTTCGTTTAGAATTGGATTTGGATACAATAGGGGGAGTTATTACACCAATGTCTTGGTTGTCCTCAGGCTTTAAAACATCCATGAACCCACTTGAGTTTTTTTTCGGCATCCCACTTTGATCCAGAACAGTGCTCGGTACAGCAGTACCATTTGGTACACGATGAGGGTGTATAATATCAACGTGTGGGATTCTCCCAGGCACGGCAATGTCCATAACCTCAGGACCGGTGGCGGCTGCGCTCGCATTATCATGCAAGTCACTGCTTTGCGGAGCATGGCTCATTCCGATTTTAAGGGGTTTACTTGAGTGTACGGCTTTCCCTTCTTTTCGAGAACTTTTCCTAGTCCGGGTTGTATTTGACTTCTTTGTCAAACCAGAATGCTCGGATGGAGGTTTCGCAAACTCAAAGTCACGCTTGCTCTTCAATGAAATACGCTTAGCAGTTTCAGATATCGTTTTATCGCCGTTCTGGTCTCCAACCATGCTCTTAGTAGACTTATTTTCGGGGTGGTTAACATACGGAATGACGAAGTCTAAATATTCTACTGTGGAACCGTGGTTCTCCTCAGTAGCAAAGCATATCGAACTGCCATTGTCACTTCCATCAGATTCGTATATGTCGTGTTCATCGAACAATGGCGTAAAATTGCAAACAGTAGGTTTTTCTGCTATTTCAATGCCCTGGCTCTTAGGCATTGGGGCCAGCTTATGTTTCATTAACGCGTTCCACTTACCAACTACCTCGTCGAGGTTAACGTTCTCAGGGCACTCCATTTGCTTTCAGAGAAGAGAGTATATGGGCTTGCTGCGTTTGGCCTAACTACTGCGGTTGGTATTAGGAGGAAGATAATCAGTAGCATTTGGTTTGAGACGTATGCAACGCGAGAAGAGGTTTTTAGCAAGGTAGTTACACAATGTCGTGGTGCCGCTTGCAATTTTGCACGTCCACCTTACAAAGTGCGAAAAGTTTCGGGAGGTTTTGAAATATTTTCAAAATATCAACTATAATATATAGGTGAATAATCAGTGTGTCCTTATGTTCTACTCCCGTGCAACCCACGATTGTCAACCGACAAAACTTCAAAGTGCGTAATCTACCATATTCACGTCTTCTTCTTTCCCTGCATGTATGAAAATGGAAAGAAAGGTTAATGACACCTCGCATTCCAGCCTTGTGCTTGTAAAGGCAGCACAGTTACGCCAAATCGAGAAGAGTTCCAGGCAGCGTTCCTTGCGAAAGGTTGACGGGATATCTGTTCAAGATCTAGTACAAGAATTTAGCGTTTATGGCATTGATCCGATAAAACTGGGATTCTTCGTCATTACGATTGAGTCTGACTCGTTTTCCGAAGAGATCTTGAAGACAATATCGAAAGACGAACTTCAAGACATCACAATATGGAACATCCATGAAGGCATTAAAAAGACCTTAAGCGAAGGAATTATTATGGACCTTGGGTCTTCAGCTTTGGCGGGTTTGAAGGAAATGAATTTAAGCGATGGCCGACACAGACTTGCCGCGGTAGAGGCCTTTGTGATAGGAAGCAAGATTATGACGTCGGATGAGTTTGACAGGACATACTTTATTGCTCAAATTGTATACAAATGCTCTACATGTCATGCACAGATAATTTCACTTCAGAAATCCAGGAAAATCTTGGTAACCTCATCATGCATTACAGATGTGATGAAGTGCATGATGAACGAAGAAATGGGTTTCACGAATTGGAAAGAATATGCAAGTGATGGTATTGTTGCTCAAAGGCTTTTGTTGCCTGATAGAGAGTCAGTAAGGCGTGTGTTTTGCTTTATGCATGCTCTCTTTCCTTCAGTCAAAGCAGTTATGGAGCACTACAGGAGTACAAAACTCTTCATGACCGATTCTTTGATAAGGAAGAACAACGGGGTACACATGCTTGGCGCTTTAACAGGACGTGTGCAGCTTATCCATGTTCGTTGTTCATCTTCGTCATCGAAACTAAGAGGAAGTACACAAGCAGTAAAAGAAGGACCACAACTTCTTGCTATTACCACTCCTATTGCAATGAAGTTGATGTCCACGAATTGTCATGAAGCGGAGCTCCTGGGCCAGTTCTGTAAGTCGTTCCTATCGTCATTTTCACAAAATATTCAGTTTGCTTCCCTTACTCCTTGCATGGAATAAGCAGTGGCTCTGAAGACATTGAGACACGCGCTAAACACATCTTTTCAAAAGTACATCCATGGGATAGACAGTTCCGTCATTATTTCTAAGGTAAGGTCTATTATTCGGGCGTTTTCGACAGCTTCCAGGTTGTTTAAGAATGAGAGTCTCTTTACAGAGGAAGTTGATAATGTGGGGCTCCCACTTATCACAACAGAGGAGACTATAGAGCCAAAAAAAATGATGTTCTTAGAAAATTTCAACCCTGGCAAGGAAGTGAACTACAAACAGGGGATCTTGCTGAAGAACTGGGAATGGGATCGAATGTTTTAAGAAAAGAGTCAAGAAACGCATTATCAATGGATAAAAAAATTCCGTCTACTGCAAGAAGTATTTCTCCCTTCGATGCTGAAGAGAATATATTAGAAGATCAGGTCTATGCAGTAAATGCGCGTTTAGACAACGGGAAAGACAGACATAAACGAGAGAATAATGAAGATGTGCCGGAATGCCAGGACGTTCTTTCTAAGAACGGCCATCTCACTGGGATGGCACAGGCACCAGAAGAAAAGCTAGGAACATGTACCAGCAGTGAAGTACCGCAAGCCACTGAAAAAGGACGTAGGTATCCGCTTAGAGGGAGATCAGAGCATGATGAGCTTGTGACCGAAAAGGGCAAGCCAGTAAGAGTGCTTAGACGTGCTAAGTCTTTAAATAGCACTGTGCGGAGAAAGAAACTTAAAACAAGGCAAAAGCAGAGCAAAGCAACGTCAACTCGAAAGTGCTTTTTAAAGTCCTGGAAACATGCAAAGACTCTGAGCAGCTGGTTCAATGTCATAGATGTACGATGTGACATATCTAATCCCATACTGATCAACATTCCGGCACCAAACAAAGATTCTGCAGTTCTTTTGGTTGACACTGAGGACTTCTGGATGAAAGGGAGATCTGTTTGGACAGCAGTCGAAGAATGTGTATCAGCTGGGCTATGTTTTGATTGCGTTATGAAGATATACTCGCACTGGGATCCTTGTACGCCACAATCAATAATTATTGGCGGAGAAACGTACGGAATGGAAAAAATTTTTGTTTGCAGTGAACATGCATGGAATGTATTTCAGCCATTGATGAATATGACCATGTGCTGTGTCGTCTATAGCAGAGGTATAACGAAGGGCATTGACCTTAGGTGCATCTGCATTCTCGATGTTCATGCGGAGCATTTCTTTCCTGAACTTGTTGGGTCAATTGCGTCTGAAAAGTACACGTTGTTTGACTTGACGTCGTCGAGGCTGTTTTTGCTTGCGAAATTATTGGAGCACATCGATGTTGCTGAGAGATGTATAACGTTTTACCGAACTGTGCCCCCGGGTTTTTATGAGGAGTATGAAGCGTCACACAGCCTGCTCCGTAAGCTTTCTGTAGCTAAATGCGATTGTGGCGGGCACGAAATACTCGGTGCGAACCGCACATAATGGAATGTGTATGAAGGCGAGAACATGGCAGAAGAGCGATTCTTAGGTAAGGCCGGTGATAATGATGTGCTTGGCGAGTACGACGTATTTCAGCACGCAAGTTCTTCAATTCGCAAAGCCAGAAGAGGGTTTAATCAAGGTGGCAGCGCGACCGCTCCAGGTGTATGTTCAAAGAGGGGTGATTTAAATGAGATTGGACTCAAAATGGGTTTTTTTGTTTCCCATGAAAGCGCGAAGACAATCCTCAAAAGAAGTTCAAAAGATGAGAATCCTACGTTACTCTACCCATGTGGTGCATTCGTGGATTGGCGGACTGCGCTGGAGGATAGTGATAACGCTTCAATGTTCGATTTGAAGGAGTGGTTTTATTGTGGTCTCACATCCATCCATCTATGGTATTACATGCAGAGGGAAGCTTAGGATCATTAATTAGAAGGACGAAAAATTTGGAGCAACCAACTGTGTCCACAGTTCTTAATTACGAAGCTTTCGAAGACTTGATTGTTCTCATCCAAAATGGGTTTGAGGTACTCCTGAGGCCCAAGACGGGACTAATTAGACTTGGAGTGAGTCTCAAATCTTTTGAAAATGTGTGTAGAAACAACACAGAGACGTACACCTGCTGTGAGTGCAAAGTGATGGAATTGGTTTGTAAATAACCTTAGATGTCCGTTGACGTTAAGATTAAGCAGTGCATACTTAAGTGGTAGCTGTATTGGGGTCAATTCGCCTCTCTTTTCCAACTGGAGTACCCATATGCATTGCTTCGACAATGACACAGATTTAATTATGGTGCTTTTCGTGGAAAGATAGTTTATATCGTTTGAAAAAAGTAATATTTGTTTTGAAGACGAGTATGTACATTGCATTTAGCTTGGAATTTTAGTTGATTTCAGGGGATGCTACTGGTAGTCAAATAGTTGCGACTTATATACAGGTCTTTTTTATATATTATATATTATTTTATAAGAAACTACGGGAGAAGCACAACGAACGGAACAGGCGTGAGGAGTTGTGGTCTTCTCCGGGGGTTTGTTTATTTCCACAGAAAGAGATCGGTGGGATCTAGGCCCAGAGGTACATGCCACGTGGTGCATCACGGATAGACAATACACGTGTAATACGAAAGTTGTGGATTGGTGTTTTTGTAGAGTCAGTCCCACCAGACTATGTAATACGGACAGAGCGGCTTTCATGGACCCTAGGGTTCTGAAGCGATACGGGGAAAGTGAAAAACCTTAGGAAGCATGTAAAGAATAGTATTCAACGACCTTGGGATGCACACGAAAACTGCCTGGACCATATCCACGGATACGAAGCCCCTGAGCAGACTTGCACCTCGACAAAGCAACGTACGCTTGACCGAAGTCAAAAGCATGCGACAAATCGGTTTCTACTAGAGAAAGAGACATTCCCTGGGACCTGTGAATGGTTACAGCCCATCCCAAGATTAAAGGTATTTGGGGCACACGAGCAACAAGTTGCCCGGCAGAGTCAGACTTGTCCCAAGTAGCTGTGCAAACGATGCTATATGTTCCATTGTCGAAAAGTACAGCTGGCAGAATTGCCGGCATTTTTCCAGTAATATGATTCGACAGAATACTACCATGCGAACCCTGTGCGCTGTCAACGAGATCTCTGGCCTGGGACTCTGTTAGGAGATTCCTACACGGGTTTTTGTTCCACTTGTTCGCTCTTACAAAACCAACAACAAATCCCGAAGTTCCATTTACCAGCCCTTTGCTTTCGTCTATGTTCTTTGTGCACAAAACGGGACATCCCTGTTTAAGGTCAATAAGGCATTCCACGGAACCAAACTCGTTTTGAGAATTTTGGCCTTTAATGCTGAAGAACTGCGATTTGTATCGAACAGTAAAGCCTGGGAGTGCGTTAAGCCGGTACATATTTTCAGATTGGGCCTGTGCACGAAGAGGAAAAAGCTTTGTGAACTGCAGCATATCTCCTTTTCGCGATAATTCCGGTTGAAGATTCCTTGTTCCGATTACAGAAGCATTTAAAACACGTCTCGTATACTGACTCAGAATTCCTCTTCGCACTTCTCCAAGCATGCCAACAAAGGAGTTACAAGATTGTCGGTGAGCTCTCGGAAGAACATGAACCTGCAAATTGGTTTCTTTCCAAGCAGCGGACTCGAACGCAAAACACAGATTGCTGGACTTCGATCGAACAGGTGGCAGCTGAAAGAAATCTCCACACACAATAATTTGAAGTCCCCCAAAGGTAGCTCGCGTATTATTGCAAAGATTTACGTCATATTCTCCAGGTTTATGAGACGAGTTGCACTTCCGAGCCGTTGTGCACACAACGTCCATGAGATCAAAAAGATGACCTTCTATCATTGAGACCTCATCAACTACTAGCGTATCAGTTTTCTGCAGCAACCTTTGGAAAGATACGTTTGCGTCAGTAATCGCTCGTGCTTTTGAAAGGGATAAATTTCCCATTCCCAAACGTAAAAACGAATGAATGGTACTTCCTCGGATGGCTACTGCTGCGCATCCGGTGCTTGCAGTCACGGCGACCTGTTTGCCCTGACTACGCAAAGTTCTGATAAGTTTTAACAAGGTGAATGTTTTTCCAGTACCAGCTGAACCAGTTATAAATAGACTTCTCCCCTTTATAGCTTCGGCAATAACTATTTCCTGCGACCGATCAAGGCTGGGAACAGTCGAAACAAACGGTGTGGAAGATATAGTGTAGGTGTTAGAGTGACGCTCTGGGGTCTGAGCAGTTACACTCTTCCATTTTGACAAGGCTCTCGTAATATTCTGAACACGATCCGTGTGTAGGTTCATACCAGAAACAATAGAATTGGCGGTCCAAACACGGACTGTCGAATGTGACGATCCGGCGCCATTGTTACGCTTAAATCGCTTTGCCTGTCCATTAAATGCATCAGAGTGTAAGGTGGTTTGTCTCTTCATCGTTTCTTATATCTTATGTATATATTGTATGGTAGGGGTTGCATTTAGACTTCGCCATCCAAAACCATATAACAGGAAAAAGGCTCCGAGATTGCTCTGATTCAAAAGGCCCACCTCTTTTTGTTTAGGGTTTCGGAAAGCATGCACCGCGCATTTGCAAATATTTGGGAACATCGTGTACACGTTGGTCGTGGGTTACAAAAAGCTTAAAGGTGAAAGATCCTTCGTTGTGGCTTAGGTCGCAGTGCATAGAGCGATATATGCTTCGTATGCTTCGTAAAGCGTGTGCATGAGCCCCCCCAAATGCCTTTCAGAAAGCCGCATATGCATTATGCCACCACCAAAATGGTTTCTAGTTACACTCTACCCGAACAAAACCAAATCCTTGAGAACGATCTTGTTCCAATCCGAGCAAAGTACTCACTGTAGTTCAAAACCGCTTAGAAAAAATGGGCGGGATTGATAAGTAAGTATCTCCAAGTAGTTTGTAGAATGGCAACATATCTTCAATGCGTAATAGAACTTCCATTAGGCCTGGGAGGGAAATTTACATTTAAGGGTTTTATTCTCTTGTTTTTGTGGCTATAGTCATTATGCAAGTATCCCCAAATGAGGACGTAGTCGTCTTGGGAGAGAATAGAAT
Source organism: Gracilariopsis chorda (assembly GCA_003194525.1). Taxonomy (NCBI): domain Eukaryota; phylum Rhodophyta; class Florideophyceae; order Gracilariales; family Gracilariaceae; genus Gracilariopsis; species Gracilariopsis chorda. The sequence continues at coordinate 119,419 of NBIV01000263.1, forward strand.
GCCTATATAAAAAAGAACACTCGTGTTACAGTGTTGGGGTTTTAAACTAATATGAGAGGAGTGGTCGCCCTCAGCGGTTATAAAAACCTTCAACCCCCTCAAGTAGTGCCAATTCAAACTAGAAACTCATTTCCTAAACCCCACCCACTAAAGAGGCGGCCTACAGCCTCTTTGTTCGAGCGCTATACAACCACCAGCTGAGCTACGTCATGCTTATCTATGTCACCCAATACCAGCAGCTTTGGATTTGAACATTAATCCCAAACAGCCAGTCTTCGTAACATGTGTACTGCAAATTCACAGTCCTCTGTCCTCAGTCGTGACGTTGTATTAGTAGTTGATAGAACAGTGCCAACAATGCCTTTACCTTTGTACTGCTCATTTGCTCAGGTTTTAGGTGTTTTAGATCACACTGGACAGCCCACCATAAGAGCACTTTTCTCTGATGGATCAATTGAAATCGTACCCTTTTCTGACACAGTTTTTGGGTGTAGAACCAGCGACAAAGTTTCTCCCTTCACCACTGTGAAACGCCTAGAGCAACAAGCCCTCACTCTTGCCCTGGAATGGTTTGCTAGTATTCGAAGAGTTCATGGACTTCTCATGGACGAAAATAATTACCATCAAACGATTCCAATTGAACATATATGCAGACAACTCTTCAACCTATCCGCAAGTGCAAATCTAGAAACCGTACAAATTCTTTCTACTCTCATAACCCTTACCGCTGAGAACAGGGTTCTTTTTCAAATAGAGAACACGCCCTTGGAGCCTGGTCAGCAATGGCATGAAATAGTCCCGATCGTGACCCTGAAACAGCAAAATATTCATGCCAACATAAGAAGAGAACCTTACTCCGACCTTCAACCAGTTTACGCATTGAGACTTGCAACGGTAGAAAACTCAATCGTCAATATGCGCCACAGTTATCCAAAAGAGATGACTCTATACATTGAAGCCCTACATGCGTACGTAGCAAGATGCAGGCCAAGTGGTTGTGGCGGGGAGGTTTTTAAGGCAACAACTTACCGTACCGGTTTTATAGCTCAGGATTGTAGAAGAAGACGTATTGTTTATCGGCGCCTTATTCAACACGTCCAGATCGCATACCGAAAAAGGCGTCTTGGGTGTGACGATGCGAAAGGGTTTTTACAGAAAGCGGGCATTGGACCATACCTCGAACACTCCATATATATAAAAATGGTCGTCTCCTAAAAAAACAAAACAGATTTTTTGAAGCGGACGTATCGTCGCAATTTACGGTCTGGGCTCTCAGGAGTAACACTCTTCCATTTTGACATGGCTCTCGAAATATTCTGAACACGAGCTCTGTGCAGCTTCATACCAGAAACAATAGAGTCGGCGGTCCACACACGGACCGTGGAATGTGACGATGCCGCGCCATTGTTACACTTTTGTCGCTTTGCCCGTCCATTAGAGGCATGAGCCTGAAAGTGGGTTTGTCTCTTCATCAGTTCTCCTTTCTTAAGTATATATTTTGTGTTAAGGGTTGCATGTGGACTTCGGCATTGCAAAGCATAAGCATATACAGGAAAAAGGCTCAGAGATTGTTCTGAGTCGAAAGGCGCACAACTTTTGGTTTTCGTGCTGCACGCATACACCGCGCATTTGCACAGATTGATAGACACGTGTACAGGATGGTCAAAAGTGGGGTTTTACTATATTGCACGTGAAAGATCATTCTTCGTGGCTTATGTCCCAGTTTGTACAGCCACATGCTTCGTAAAGCCTGTTCATGAGCCACCCAAGTACCTTTAAAAATGCCGCACATGCATCCTTCACAAAAATATTTACTAGCACTCTACCTGCAAAAAGAAAAGCCCTTGAGAAAATTTTATTTCAATACGATCCAAGTCCTCACTGTCGTTCAAGAACTGCTTAAAAAGAGTGGGTGTTTTAGCGTTTTTGAACGACAAACAGTACTTAAGCGTACGAAACCAAGCCCTAGAGAACGGTCTTGTTTTTATACGAGCCATATACTCACTGTCATTCAAGAAAGTGCTTAACACGAGCAGGCTTCTTTGAGAAGTAAGTCTCTTGGAGTGAGTTGAAGCATTGCAGCTTATTATCGATTCGTACCAGAACTTTTATAAGGCTCCTCAGTGATATTCGCATTGGTACCTGTTCAGCGGTTTTGAGGGGTTTTTAGGGTGGTTATAATCAGCATGCAAGTATCCCCAAATGAGGACCTAGTCGTCTGCGTAGGTTTCATACTGGTCTAATAAAAAGAACACTCGTGTTACAGTTTTAGGTAATGTTTGTATAACAAGAGGTTTTTGTTACATTTAGGGTTTTGAAACTCATATAAGGCAAGTGGTCGCCATAAACGGTTCTAAAAGCCTTCATCCCCCCTCAATTTGTAGAATTTCAAACTGAGAACTCATGTCTTCAGCCTTAGGCAATAAACAGGTCTACAGCCTCTTCGTGGAAGCGCTATAAAACCCACAGCTATGCTACTATATGCTCATCAATGTCACAGAATACCAGCACTTTTGATTTAGATCATTATTCCCAAGGAAACACTCTTCTTGACATGCTTACTGCAAACTCGCAGTGATCTGCCACCAGTGGTGATATTGTATTAGTAGTTGATAGAACAGTACCAACGATGCCTTTACATTCGTACTGTTCAGTTGCTCAGGTTCTGGGTGTCTCAGATCACACTGGACACCCCAGGATAAGAGCACTTTTCTCTGATGGGTCGATTGAAACTGTCCCCTTTACTGACATAGTTTTCGGGTGTAGAACCAGCGAAGAAGTTTCCCCCTTCGCCACTGTGAAACGCCTAGAACAACAAGCTCGCACGCTTGCTTTGGAAACGTTTGGTAGTACACAAAGAGTTCATGGAGTTCTCATGAACAAAAATGATCTCCACCAAACGATTTCCATTGAACATATATGCAGGCTACTCTTCAACCTCTCAGCAACTGCAAATCTAGAAACCGTACAGATTCTTTCTACTCTCATAGCCCTTACTGCTGAAAATGGGGTTCTATTTGAAATAGAGCAGACGCTTTTGGAGCCCGGTCAACAATGGCACGAAATAGTCCCAAACGTAACCCTAAAGCAGCAGAATATTCATGCCAACATAAGAAAAGAACCTTACTCTGACCTCCAACCAGTTTACGCCTTGAGACTCGCAACGCTAGAAAAGTCAATCGTTAGTATGCGCTGCAGCTATCCAAAAGAAATGATTCTGTACATTGAAGCCCTACATGCGTTTGTAGCTAGAGGCCAAAAACATTTTTTTGGCGGGGAAGTCTGGAAGGAAACTACTTACCGCACCGGATTTATAGGTCTGTATAATAGAACAAGACGTATTATATATCGGCGCCTTATTCAGCACTTCCAAATTGCATCCCGAAGAAGGCGTCTTCGGTGTGACGATGCAAAAGCATTTTTACAGCAAGTGGGCATTGGACCATACCTGGAACACTCCATGCTCTCCATTGCTGGGGTGCCTCGGAGTACCCTTGACGCACAAGCCATGCTGCTCCTGGCCATGTTCAGGAATCACGTGGTGGCAGGAACACCAATTCCCACTATTCCAGGGGATGTTGACGCCGAAATTAGGTTCAGGCATGAGAATCCTGTTTATTGCATTGACGAAGATAGCAATATAATGGACGCAGACGATGCGTTCTCGTTGGATAGAAATGGCCACACTGTATATATTCACATATCGGACGTTACGCGGTATCTTCCACAAGATGGACAGGTCAGTTCTTTTGTGCAGGAAGTAATCTCTCGTCACCGTTCTCTGTATATACAGGCCCCTGTTAGCATGGAACAGTTTATGGATTGGCATTGTATTGGGGAACCCAACGACCGGTATACGGCAGGTCAGCTCATAACATTACATGGCCACACGCCACCTGGAAACCGGAGAATGGGCACTGTAGTTCCAATGCTTCATGCAGCATTAACTGCTCAGGTACTCGGGTTTGGCTCCGAATATGGCCTTGGAGCTGCTTTGACTTTTAGAGTTACAATCGATCCAAAATCAGGACGCATCGAGAGTTATATTGTATATTTGACTCACCTTGCTCATATTCGTAGGCTTGCATACAACGAAGTTGATGGAACTTTATCTAGTCCTCCCCCAGACCATCCAAATGGACAGAACCCTCAGCAACCACACTTATTTGGCCCTGCCCACCTAAACATTCGCGAGTATAACGACCTTCGCAACGTTGAGCGTTTGATGAGAAGGGTACGCGGATACCGAACTGGTGAACAGTATGAAACTCCGTTGCCATCACGTAGCGTTGTAGAAGAACTCATGATCACCGTTAACACGCTTGCTGGAGAATACGCGAATGTCAATCGAATTCCAGCTATATATCGTGGTTTTGCAGAGGATGGGACGCTGCCAAAAAACTCGCTTCAAAATTTGCCGCATTATGACCTTCATTTTCAGCAGTACTGTCAAATATCAAGTCCTATTCGCCGAGCAACGGATCTTATCAACCATCTAAATATCAAAGAATATGTTAGAACCTCGGTGGCAAACTCTCAACAGCAACGAGTCCCAGTTTTCCCGTATGAAACACATCAAATACGAGATTTCTTGGAACATTATGAAAGCAGAGAATTTTGGTATTCGCAGGTGGAGAACCGCATCGCCTCGCTGAGACTGCTTCGACAAATGAAAGCTATTAGAGACCCCACTGCAACGTTTATTGGCTTTCTTGGAATATCGTTTAGTGCAAATATGCAAGGGTTGAGTGTAGTTGTGCCTCTGGACGCTAACGGAAATATTGTGGATGGTTTTATTGAAATACCCCCTATCGCAAAAATAGCTCTAAAGAACCCTGTCTCTCAAGAGATCTTCCGAGGCATGGATGCGAATTATGGATGCGGGGTGAACTATGTGATGAATCCTGAAATGTATAGGGATGAAAACAGCCGTGAATACCACCTAGTTATAGGGGCCCCTCCCACAGGTTTGACTGCGCAAGATTACACCACTGCCACTTCCAGGCTGCGGTTTAGGGACATAAATCCCGAAATGAATAGGTACAAATGCGTAGTTCTAAAGTGAGAGGTTCTGAACAGCACGCAGAGGTTTTCAGTAAACGTGGGCATACTGCTCTGTTTAGCCTTTAGGTTATGGTTTGGTGTTTTTTGGCGCTTCTATTAGGGTACCTCAACTAAGAAAGGGTTTTACTTATGAGCGTAAACTCTAGTCAATAATTATAGCAAATGTATTCGTTCGCCAATCGTAAAAGTCGCCGTTGGTCATAAACAATTCTTCACCCACGTAATTGTCCCGGAGAGCCTCCACAATGAGCAAGCGGTAGTCACTACGTTTCGAAAGTGTTCTTCCCGCAGCCGGTGCTCTTCTTACAAAAACATTCTGTTCATACCGCTTTATACGTCCATCCACTACTGCACTTCTCTCTTTATCCCCTTCCACATATTTTGATCATTAATGAGGCCTTCTTATAGTAGTGTTACTTGTACGTATGGGCTAGGACAGCGTTTTAGGCGGTGTCTGCTTGGGCATAGTACTGACACAGAACGTTGAACTAGTGGTGGAAACGTTGTATACGCGTGTATGTGCATTTTTGACCCCTTGTGTGGAGGGAGGACTTTGTCCTGTAGGCACTGTATGATACATTCCGGACGGCTGAAAAATGTGGACACAGATTATACAGGACAGCGTTTTGCAAAAACGTTGTCCTGGGTTCAAAAAATTAATATTTTCCACCGCCCCTAGGACATGGTTTTGGAAGGATTTGGCACGTGCCTGGTGCGTGCACCACAAAAGCGGGTTTTCGAGGTACGTAAAGGCATTCTCCGTGCCAAAATGAACGTGCTCTAGGACAACGTTTTTCGCGTATTCCGTCAGACGCGTGCAAGTGGTTATGCTTGTGTAAGTGAAGCGCAAATGCTCAATCTGAGCTGCGTTTTTCTTCGCTCCCGAGACATATGAGGCTTCGCAGAGCGGTCGTAGCACTTTTGTGTTTGTTGAGGGGGGTAAGATTGGATTGTTCATGTTGGATATGTGGTTTTAGCGTTCATTACGCTTCGGAAGGGAAGCGGTTCTAAGGTAGCGGGGTTTTTAGAATAGAGTTTAGGGGTGTTACAGCGGCTTTGAAAGTTTACGGTTACATGGTGTCCTATGTATGCTACAGGTTTTTAGAGGTTTTTAGTGGATTCTAAGGTAGCGGGGTTTTTAGAATAGAGTTTAGGGGTTTTTAGGGGTTTTTAGGGGTTTTTAGGGGATTTTAGGGGGTTTTTAGGGGTTTAGGGGTTTTAGGGGTTTTTAGGGGTTTTTAGGGGTTTTTTAGGGGGTTTTAGGGGATTTTTTTAGGGGTTTTTTAGGGGTTTTAGGGGTTTTTTGGGGTTTTTTGCTTTAGGGGTGGGTGGGGGTGTGCGGCGTCGCGGGGGTTTAGGGGGAGAGAGCGGCTTAGGGGCTTAGGGGAAGCCCCTGATTTAGGGGAGGGTTATATAAGAGGAGGTTGAGAGAAAGAAGGAGGGAAGGGGAAAGAGGGAAGGGGAACGACTTAAGCTTGGCAGAGCGCTTTCGTCTTTATGACTCCTCAGTGCCTGGTGGGTTGACTGGGAGGAGAGAAGGGTCGGAGCGATTCCGGAGCCCTTATATACACTCCTGATCTACCCTAACACTAAGCTGCCGCTACCTCTTAACTACATGTGTATGATGACTCACTCCAACGTTAAGAATTGTGGGCCATCTGCTTCGTTGGCTGCTGCGTTGGCTTCGCTGGCTTTGGCCCGTTCCTGCTTCTTCCAGAAGCGGTTCCAGTAAGCCACATACCTATGAAACATATTCTCTCGTGTGATCCTCCTCCGCGTGACATTACAACGAGTTGTCTTACGTGAGCGTGCTACACGTGCACCTACATCTGTACTTCCAATACGTGCATGTACACGTGCACTAATTACACCTTTCCTGACATTGTCACCTTGTGTAAACAGCATAGTACGTGGCCATCTCTCATGTAACTTTGGATTCACAAACTTAGTGTAAACCCATTGTTCCAGCAGCTTCCACGTATCTCTCACAAGTGGATGGTACTGACACTTGACAACTTGGTCTAGTTCAGGAGGATCCCTAGTGACGCCTCGCAAATACTTGTCACGATCACGGTAACTTACATAATCCAATGCGACACGTAGCTGTTTTCCAGTATACCCACGTTGTGCCAGCATTTGAAATAGAAAGTGTACCTTGTGCACCCAGGTTCGTTCATCGCTGGTGTTTCTCAGGTACCTGATTATTTCTCCTTTGATAACACCAGTGAAAACGTGGTCTGGGTGGTTAGACTTGCCGTGGAGATAAAGAAATTTGGAGATAGGTTTCGTGTACACCTTGATGTCCACAATATTCCTGAAGAGGAATCTCCTTCCTTTATAGATCTCCAGATCCAGGTAGATAGCTCGCTGATCACTGATATCCCATGTAAAGTTGAGATTTGAGCATGCACTTAACTTTTTCATGAGACTTTCAGCCGCTTCTCTGGATCGGAGGATCACGAAACCATCATCAATATATCTTCGGTTCATGATCACATCCTTGGCATAGTCCTTGAAGATCCTTCGGAACTTATAGAACAAGTACAAGTTGGCAAATGATGGAGCAACTGGTGTGCCCGTTGCTGTCCCAGTTACTTGTCTATAAACCCTTTCTCCTAGCTGCACGAAATTGTTGTTCATAATCAGCTGTAGGATACGACACCAGAAGCCATTGTTAGTCATGAATATTGAAGGTAGTTCACGAACCAACACCCGAATGGCATCTTTGATGTCGATTGCAGGGTAGCACCTTTCTACGTCGTACGTTAGGAATGTACAGTCGTTGGGAAGGTGCATTTGTTCCAATTGTCTCACAGTCTGCCAGCTGTTCACAGTGATAGCCGGTATCTTTGCCACAACTTCGTTTAGAATTGAACTTAGTTGTCGCGACAATTCGGCCAGCATATATGAGTGTGATGCTGTGATTGGCCTAGACTTGACTGTGGGCTTATGGATCTTCGGAAGTACATAAAAGGGAGCTGGGTCTTCGGCTTTCTTGGCGTATCGAATGATACTTTTCTCTTCCTTCTCGGGTAGTGGACACTGTTGCAAGATTTCAACGAGGTTACTGAGTACTCTTTCATGGGGAAAGAAGACACTTCAGAGAATGCACCCCCGTTGATTTCTCCGTCCACTAGTCCGTCGTAGAAGTCAGAGCTCATAAGTGTGAGACCAAGGTTCTTATCCGATTCTTTGACGATCCAACCCTTTTCCTTAATGTACTTCATTCCTTGCACTATCGTTAAATGCAAGGAAGGGGGTCGATCAACATTCATCTTACTAACCACTCTCTCCAACTTGTGTTGAACACGAGTTATGGTTTGTCGATCAACCCCGTCATACCCTCTCTTCAGAACCCTTGGCAGATCTGTCACAGCTTGTCCGAGTGACAGCCTGAGCGGCGATTGCAGAGAAAAACCCTCCTCCTACCGATAGTACCTTCTTCACATTATCCGGTACTTCGTTATGAGGTATGTTAATCGGAGGGTTGTACTTCATGCTTCTGGGTTCAAAAGAGCGGGGCTTCCGTGGCCTTGAACGGTTTAATTTTGCTTGGCGCCCCGTCCGGTGGCGCCTCGCTTCCCGTTTTTCGGCCTTCCTTTGGATTTTCCTTTCGTCTTAGAAGCATTCCCCTGATTGCCTTTCTTCGGGTAAGGCTTTTCAGTCCTCTTTGGGCCTTGCTTCTTCTGAGAGTCTCGGATGCTCTTCACATCCTTTTTCAACGCTGAGAGCTCCTTCCGCAGCCGATCGACTCCCGTAGTATCTGGAGCCTCCACTTCATCGGCCTCGACAGCGGCTTTCTTCAGGAGATCAGCGGAACGTTTCTCAGATTCGACGAACGATCCAAAGGTGAGCTTAAGTTCAAACTTCATCCTGGACTTCTCCATATCTTCGTGGAGTTTGTCCATGTAGTTGGTCTTGAAGTCCTTCACTCGCTCATCTGTTAGGTCCGGGATGAGGTTATAAGCATGGTGTAGTGCTTCCTCGACCTTTACAGTGGCTTCTTTGAAGATGTCCTTACGCTCGCCATTCATTTCCTTGACATCATCGGCTCTGGCGTCAAGAAGGAGCTGAATGGCATCTTTGCAATAGCGTTCGGTAAGGACCTTGAACTTCTCACGGAACGATTCCTCCTGGGAACTAGGACATTGAGGCATGCGGGGCACTGCAATGGCCTTAGGGACAGTTCCTTTCTCTTGGTGTTCGAGTAGTTCACTCAAGAGGGAGGTTCTTTTCACGATCTTCTCATCCAAATCCTGAACGCGTCGACGATACGGAGCGACGACTTTGTCCAGGTTCGGCTTCACCATGCCATACAGTTCTTCATCCGAGTACTCTAGCGGTGGAGTCTCGGGAACCATGTTCTGAGGCGGCATCTTCGGTGAATGATTGAGATCGGATTGGCGACGGCAACTACCCCTCGGATTAGGGGTTTTTTGCTTTAGGGGTGGGTGGGGGTGTGCGGCGTCGCGGGGGTTTAGGGGGAGAGAGCGGCTTAGGGGCTTAGGGGAAGCCCCTGATTTAGGGGAGGGTTATATAAGAGGAGGTTGAGAGAAAGAAGGAGGGAAGGGGAAAGAGGGAAGGGGAACGACTTAAGCTTGGCAGAGCGCTTTCGTCTTTATGACTCCTCAGTGCCTGGTGGGTTGACTGGGAGGAGAGAAGGGTCGGAGCGATTCCGGAGCCCTTATATACACTCCTGATCTACCCTAACACTAAGCTGCCGCTACCTCTTAACTACATGTGTATGATGACTCACTCCAACGTTAAGAATTGTGGGCCATCTGCTTCGTTGGCTGCTGCGTTGGCTTCGCTGGCTTTGGCCCGTTCCTGCTTCTTCCAGAAGCGGTTCCAGTAAGCCACATACCTATGAAACATATTCTCTCGTGTGATCCTCCTCCGCGTGACATTACAACGAGTTGTCTTACGTGAGCGTGCTACACGTGCACCTACATCTGTACTTCCAATACGTGCATGTACACGTGCACTAATTACACCTTTCCTGACATTGTCACCTTGTGTAAACAGCATAGTACGTGGCCATCTCTCATGTAACTTTGGATTCACAAACTTAGTGTAAACCCATTGTTCCAGCAGCTTCCACGTATCTCTCACAAGTGGATGGTACTGACACTTGACAACTTGGTCTAGTTCAGGAGGATCCCTAGTGACGCCTCGCAAATACTTGTCACGATCACGGTAACTTACATAATCCAATGCGACACGTAGCTGTTTTCCAGTATACCCACGTTGTGCCAGCATTTGAAATAGAAAGTGTACCTTGTGCACCCAGGTTCGTTCATCGCTGGTGTTTCTCAGGTACCTGATTATTTCTCCTTTGATAACACCAGTGAAAACGTGGTCTGGGTGGTTAGACTTGCCGTGGAGATAAAGAAATTTGGAGATAGGTTTCGTGTACACCTTGATGTCCACAATATTCCTGAAGAGGAATCTCCTTCCTTTATAGATCTCCAGATCCAGGTAGATAGCTCGCTGATCACTGATATCCCATGTAAAGTTGAGATTTGAGCATGCACTTAACTTTTTCATGAGACTTTCAGCCGCTTCTCTGGATCGGAGGATCACGAAACCATCATCAATATATCTTCGGTTCATGATCACATCCTTGGCATAGTCCTTGAAGATCCTTCGGAACTTATAGAACAAGTACAAGTTGGCAAATGATGGAGCAACTGGTGTGCCCGTTGCTGTCCCAGTTACTTGTCTATAAACCCTTTCTCCTAGCTGCACGAAATTGTTGTTCATAATCAGCTGTAGGATACGACACCAGAAGCCATTGTTAGTCATGAATATTGAAGGTAGTTCACGAACCAACACCCGAATGGCATCTTTGATGTCGATTGCAGGGTAGCACCTTTCTACGTCGTACGTTAGGAATGTACAGTCGTTGGGAAGGTGCATTTGTTCCAATTGTCTCACAGTCTGCCAGCTGTTCACAGTGATAGCCGGTATCTTTGCCACAACTTCGTTTAGAATTGAACTTAGTTGTCGCGACAATTCGGCCAGCATATATGAGTGTGATGCTGTGATTGGCCTAGACTTGACTGTGGGCTTATGGATCTTCGGAAGTACATAAAAGGGAGCTGGGTCTTCGGCTTTCTTGGCGTATCGAATGATACTTTTCTCTTCCTTCTCGGGTAGTGGACACTGTTGCAAGATTTCAACGAGGTTACTGAGTACTCTTTCATGGGGAAAGAAGACACTTCAGAGAATGCACCCCCGTTGATTTCTCCGTCCACTAGTCCGTCGTAGAAGTCAGAGCTCATAAGTGTGAGACCAAGGTTCTTATCCGATTCTTTGACGATCCAACCCTTTTCCTTAATGTACTTCATTCCTTGCACTATCGTTAAATGCAAGGAAGGGGGTCGATCAACATTCATCTTACTAACCACTCTCTCCAACTTGTGTTGAACACGAGTTATGGTTTGTCGATCAACCCCGTCATACCCTCTCTTCAGAACCCTTGGCAGATCTGTCACAGCTTGTCCGAGTGACAGCCTGAGCGGCGATTGCAGAGAAAACCCTCCTCCTACCGATAGTACCTTCTTCACATTATCCGGTACTTCGTTATGAGGTATGTTAATCGGAGGGTTGTACTTCATGCTTCTGGGTTCAAAAGAGCGGGGCTTCCGTGGCCTTGAACGGTTTAATTTTGCTTGGCGCCCCGTCCGGTGGCGCCTCGCTTCCCGTTTTTCGGCCTTCCTTTGGATTTTCCTTTCGTCTTAGAAGCATTCCCCTGATTGCCTTTCTTCGGGTAAGGCTTTTCAGTCCTCTTTGGGCCTTGCTTCTTCTGAGAGTCTCGGATGCTCTTCACATCCTTTTTCAACGCTGAGAGCTCCTTCCGCAGCCGATCGACTCCCGTAGTATCTGGAGCCTCCACTTCATCGGCCTCGACAGCGGCTTTCTTCAGGAGATCAGCGGAACGTTTCTCAGATTCGACGAACGATCCAAAGGTGAGCTTAAGTTCAAACTTCATCCTGGACTTCTCCATATCTTCGTGGAGTTTGTCCATGTAGTTGGTCTTGAAGTCCTTCACTCGCTCATCTGTTAGGTCCGGGATGAGGTTATAAGCATGGTGTAGTGCTTCCTCGACCTTTACAGTGGCTTCTTTGAAGATGTCCTTACGCTCGCCATTCATTTCCTTGACATCATCGGCTCTGGCGTCAAGAAGGAGCTGAATGGCATCTTTGCAATAGCGTTCGGTAAGGACCTTGAACTTCTCACGGAACGATTCCTCCTGGGAACTAGGACATTGAGGCATGCGGGGCACTGCAATGGCCTTAGGGACAGTTCCTTTCTCTTGGTGTTCGAGTAGTTCACTCAAGAGGGAGGTTCTTTTCACGATCTTCTCATCCAAATCCTGAACGCGTCGACGATACGGAGCGACGACTTTGTCCAGGTTCGGCTTCACCATGCCATACAGTTCTTCATCCGAGTACTCTAGCGGTGGAGTCTCGGGAACCATGTTCTGAGGCGGCATCTTCGGTGAATGATTGAGATCGGATTGGCGACGGCAACTACCCCTCGGATTAGGGGTTTTTTGCTTTAGGGGTGGGTGGGGTGTGCGGCGTCGCGGGGGTTTAGGGGAGAGAGCGGCTTAGGGGCTTAGGGGAAGCCCCTGATTTAGGGAGGGTTATATAAGAGGAGGTTGAGAGAAAGAAGGAGGGAAGGGAAAGAGGGAAGGGGAACGACTTAAGCTTGGCAGAGCGCTTTCGTCTTTATGACTCCTCAGTGCCTGGTGGGTTGACTGGGAGGAGAGAAGGGTCGGAGCGATTCCGGAGCCCTTATATACACTCCTGATCTACCCTAACACTAAGCTGCCGCTACCTCTTAACTACATGTGTATGATGACTCACTCCAACGTTAAGAATTGTGGGCCATCTGCTTCGTTGGCTGCTGCGTTGGCTTCGCTGGCTTTGGCCCGTTCCTGCTTCTTCCAGAAGCGGTTCCAGTAAGCCACATACCTATGAAACATATTCTCTCGTGTGATCCTCCTCCGCGTGACATTACAACGAGTTGTCTTACGTGAGCGTGCTACACGTGCACCTACATCTGTACTTCCAATACGTGCATGTACACGTGCACTAATTACACCTTTCCTGACATTGTCACCTTGTGTAAACAGCATAGTACGTGGCCATCTCTCATGTAACTTTGGATTCACAAACTTAGTGTAAACCCATTGTTCCAGCAGCTTCCACGTATCTCTCACAAGTGGATGGTACTGACACTTGACAACTTGGTCTAGTTCAGGAGGATCCCTAGTGACGCCTCGCAAATACTTGTCACGATCACGGTAACTTACATAATCCAATGCGACACGTAGCTGTTTTCCAGTATACCCACGTTGTGCCAGCATTTGAAATAGAAAGTGTACCTTGTGCACCCAGGTTCGTTCATCGCTGGTGTTTCTCAGGTACCTGATTATTTCTCCTTTGATAACACCAGTGAAAACGTGGTCTGGGTGGTTAGACTTGCCGTGGAGATAAAGAAATTTGGAGATAGGTTTCGTGTACACCTTGATGTCCACAATATTCCTGAAGAGGAATCTCCTTCCTTTATAGATCTCCAGATCCAGGTAGATAGCTCGCTGATCACTGATATCCCATGTAAAGTTGAGATTTGAGCATGCACTTAACTTTTTCATGAGACTTTCAGCCGCTTCTCTGGATCGGAGGATCACGAAACCATCATCAATATATCTTCGGTTCATGATCACATCCTTGGCATAGTCCTTGAAGATCCTTCGGAACTTATAGAACAAGTACAAGTTGGCAAATGATGGAGCAACTGGTGTGCCCGTTGCTGTCCCAGTTACTTGTCTATAAACCCTTTTCTCCTAGCTGCACGAAATTGTTGTTCATAATCAGCTGTAGGATACGACACCAGAAGCCATTGTTAGTCATGAATATTGAAGGTAGTTCACGAACCAACACCCGAATGGCATCTTTGATGTCGATTGCAGGGTAGCACCTTTCTACGTCGTACGTTAGGAATGTACAGTCGTTGGGAAGGTGCATTTGTTCCAATTGTCTCACAGTCTGCCAGCTGTTCACAGTGATAGCCGGTATCTTTTGCCACAACTTCGTTTAGAATTGAACTTAGTTGTCGCGACAATTCGGCCAGCATATATGAGTGTGATGCTGTGATTGGCCTAGACTTGACTGTGGGCTTATGGATCTTCGGAAGTACATAAAAGGGAGCTGGGTCTTCGGCTTTCTTGGCGTATCGAATGATACTTTTCTCTTCCTTCTCGGGTAGTGGACACTGTTGCAAGATTTCAACGAGGTTACTGAGTACTCTTTCATGGGGGAAAGAAGACACTTCAGAGAATGCACCCCCGTTGATTTCTCCGTCCACTAGTCCGTCGTAGAAGTCAGAGCTCATAAGTGTGAGACCAAGGTTCTTATCCGATTCTTTGACGATCCAACCCTTTTCCTTAATGTACTTCATTCCTTGCACTATCGTTAAATGCAAGGAAGGGGTCGATCAACATTCATCTTACTAACCACTCTCTCCAACTTGTGTTGAACACGAGTTATGGTTTGTCGATCAACCCCGTCATACCTCTCTTCAGAACCCTTGGCAGATCTGTCACAGCTTGTCCGAGTGACAGCCTGAGCGGCGATTGCAGAGAAAACCCTCCTCCTACCGATAGTACCTTCTTCACATTATCCGGTACTTCGTTATGAGGTATGTTAATCGGAGGGTTGTACTTCATGCTCTCTGGGTTCAAAGAAGCGGGGCTTCCGTGGCCTTGAACGGTTTAATTTTGCTTGGCGCCCCGTCCGGTGGCGCCTCGCTTCCCGTTTTTCGGCCTTCCTTTGGATTTTCCTTTCGTCTTAGAAGCATTCCCCTGATTGCCTTTCTTCGGTAAGGCTTTTCAGTCCTCTTTGGGCCTTGCTTCTTCTGAGAGTCTCGGATGCTCTTCACATCCTTTTTCAACGCTGAGAGCTCCTTCCGCAGCCGATCGACTCCCGTAGTATCTGGAGCCTCCACTTCATCGGCCTCGACAGCGGCTTCTTCAGGAGATCAGCGGAACGTTTCTCAGATTCGACGAACGATCCAAAGGTGAGCTTAAGTTCAAACTTCATCCTGGACTTCTCCATATCTTCGTGGAGTTTGTCCATGTAGTTGGTCTTGAAGTCCTTCACTCGCTCATCTGTTAGGTCCGGGATGAGGTTATAAGCATGGTGTAGTGCTCCTCGACCTTTACAGTGGCTTCTTTGAAGATGTCCTTACGCTCGCCATTCATTTCCTTGACATCATCGGCTCTGGCGTCAAGAAGGAGCTGAATGGCATCTTTGCAATAGCGTTCGGTAAGGACCTTGAACTTCTCACGGAACGATTCCTCCTGGGAACTAGGACATTGAGGCATGCGGGGCACTGCAATGGCCTTAGGGACAGTTCCTTTCTCTTGTGTTCGAGTAGTTCACTCCAAGAGGGAGGTTCTTTTCACGATCTTCTCATCCAAATCACTGAACGCGTCGACGATACGGAGCGACGACTTTGTCCAGGTTCGGCTTCACCATGCCATACAGTTCTTCATCCGAGTACTCTAGCGTGGAGTCTCGGGAACCATGTTCTGAGCGGCATCTTCGGTGAATGATTGAGATCGGATTGGCGACGGCAACTACCCCTCGGATTAGGGGTTTTTTGCTTTAGGGGTGGGTGGGGTGTGCGGCGTCGCGGGGTTAGGGGAGAGAGCGGCTTAGGGGCTTAGGGGAAGCCCCTGATTTAGGGGAGGGTTATATAAGAGGAGGTTGAGAGAAAGAAGGAGGGAAGGGGAAAGAGGGAAGGGGAACGACTTAAGCTTGGCAGAGCGCTTTCGTCTTTATGACTCCTCAGTGCCTGGTGGGTTGACTGGGAGGAGAGAGGGTCGGAGCGATTCCGGAGCCCTTATATACACTCCTGATCTACCCTAACACTAAGCTGCCGCTACCTCTTAACTACATGTGTATGATGACTCACTCCAACGTTAAGAATTGTGGGCCATCTGCTTCGTTGGCTGCTGCGTTGGCTTCGCTGGCTTTGGCCGTTCCTGCTTCTTCCAGAAGCGGTTCCAGTAAGCCACATACCTATGAAACATATTCTCTCGTGTGATCCTCCTCCGCGTGACATTACAACGAGTTGTCTTACGTGAGCGTGCTACACGTGCACCTACATCTGTACTTCCAATACGTGCATGTACACGTGCACTAATTACACCTTTCCTGACATTGTCACCTTGTGTAAACAGCATAGTACGTGGCCATCTCTCATGTAACTTTGGATTCACAAACTTAGTGTAAACCCATTGTTCCAGCAGCTTCCACGTATCTCTCACAAGTGGATGGTACTGACACTTGACAACTTTGGTCTAGTTCAGGAGGATCCCTAGTGACGCCTCGCAAATACTTGTCACGATCACGGTAACTTACATAATCCAATGCGACACGTAGCTGTTTTCCAGTATACCCACGTTGTGCCAGCATTTGAAATAGAAAGTGTACCTTGTGCACCCAGGTTCGTTCATCGCTGGTGTTTCTCAGGTACCTGATTATTTCTCCCTTTGATAACACCAGTGAAAACGTGGTCTGGGTGGTTAGACTTGCCGTGGAGATAAAGAAATTTGGAGATAGGTTTCGTGTACACCTTGATGTCCACAATATTCCTGAAGAGGAATCTCCTTCCTTTATAGATCTCCAGATCCAGGTAGATAGCTCGCTGATCACTGATATCCCATGTAAAGTTGAGATTTGAGCATGCACTTAACTTTTTCATGAGACTTTCAGCCGCTTCTCTGGATCGGAGGATCACGAAACCATCATCAATATATCTTCGGTTCATGATCACATCCTTGGCATAGTCCTTGAAGATCCTTCGGAACTTATAGAACAAGTACAAGTTGGCAAATGATGGAGCAACTGGTGTGCCCGTTGCTGTCCCAGTTACTTGTCTATAAAACCCTTTCTCCTAGCTGCACGAAATTGTTGTTCATAATCAGCTGTAGGATACGACACCAGAAGCCATTGTAGTTCATGAATATTGAAGGTAGTTCACGAAACCAACACCCGAATGGCATCTTTGATGTCGATTGCAGGGTAGCACCTTCTACGTCGTACGTTAGGAATGTACAGTCGTTGGGAAAGGTGCATTTGTTCCAATTGTCTCACAGTCTGCCAGCTGTCACAGTGATAGCCGTATCTTTGCCACAACTTCGTTTAGAATTGAACTTAGTTGTCGCGACAATTCGGCCAGCATATATGAGTGTGATGCTGTGATTGGCCTAGACTTGACTGTGGGCTTATGGCATCTTCGGAAGTACATAAAAGGGAGCTGGTCTTCGGCTTTCTTGGCGTATCGAATGATACTTTTCTCTTCCTTCTCGGGTAGTGGACACTGTTGCAAGATTCAACGAGTTACTGAGTACTCTTTCATGGGGGAAAGAAGACACTTCAGAGAATGCACCCCGTTGATTTCTCGTCCACTAGTCCGTCGTAGAAGTCAGAGCTCATAAGTGTGAGACCAAGGTTCTATCCGATTCTTTGACGATCCAACCCTTTCCTTAATTACTTCATTCCTTGCACTATCGTTAAATGCAAGGAAGGGGTCGATTCAACATTCATCTTACTAACCACCTCTCTCCAACTTGTGTTGAACACGAGTTATGGTTTGTCGATCAACCCCGTCATACCCTCTCTTCAGAACCCTTGCAGATCTGTCACAGCTTGTCCGAGTGACAGCCTGAGCGGCGAATTGCAGAGAAAACCCTCCTCCTACCGATATGTACCTTCTTCACATTATCCGGTACTTCGTTATGAGGTATGTTAATCGGAGGGTTGTACTTCATGCTTCTGGTTCAAAAGAGCGGGCTTCCGTGGCCTTGAACGGTTTAATTTTGCTTGGCGCCCCGTCCGGTGGCGCCTCGCTTCCGTTTTTCGGCCTTCCTTTGGATTTTCCTTTCGTCTTAGAAGCATTCCCCTGATTGCCTTTCTTCGGGTAAGGCTTTTCAGTCCTCTTTGGGCCTTGCTTCTTCTGAGAGTCTCGGATGCTCTTCACATCCTTTTTCAACGCTGAGAGCTCCTTCCGCAGCCGATCGACTCCCGTAGTATCTGGAGCCTCCACTTCATCGGCCTCGACAGCGGCTTTCTTCAGGAGATCAGCGGAACGTTTCTCAGATTCGACGAACGATCCAAAGGTGAGCTTAAGTTCAAACTTCATCCTGGACTTCTCCATATCTTCGTGGAGTTTGTCCATGTAGTTGGTCTTGAAGTCCTTCACTCGCTCATCTGTTAGTCCGGGATGAGGTTATAAGCATGGTGTAGTGCTTTCCTCGACCTTTACAGTGGCTTCTTTGAAGATGTCCTTACGCTCGCCATTCATTCCTTGACATCATCGGCTCTGGCGTCAGAAGGAGCTGAATGCATCTTTGCAAATAGCGTTCGGTAAGGACCTTGAACTTCTCACGGAACGATTCCTCCTGGGAACTAGGACATTGAGGCATGCGGGGCACTGCAATGGCCTTAGGACAGTTCCTTTCTCTTGGTGTTCGAGTAGTTCACTCAAGAGGGAGGTTCTTTTCACGATCTTCTCATCCAAATCCTGAACGCGTCGACATACGGAGCGACGACTTTGTCCAGGTTCGCTTCACCATGCCATACAGTTCTTCATCCGAGTACTCTAGCGGTGGAGTCTTCGGGAACCATTTCTGAGGCCGGCATTCTTCGGTGAATGATTGAGATCGGATTGGCGACGCAACTACCCTCGGATTAGGGTTTTTTGCTTTAGGGGGGGTGGGGGTGTGCGGCTCGCGGGGTTTAGGGGAGAGAGCGGCTTAGGGCTTAGGGGAAGCCCTGATTTAGGGGAGGTTATATAAGAGGAGTTGAGAGAAAGAAGGAGAGGGGGAAAGAGGGAAGGGGAACGACTTAAAGCTTGGCAGAGCGCTTTCGTCTTTATGACTCCTCAGTGCCTGGTGGGTTGACTGGGAGAGAGAAGGGTCGGAGCGATTCCGGAGCCCTTATATACACTCCTGATCTACCCTAACACTAAGCTGCCGCTACCCTCTTAACTACATGTGTATGATGACTCACTCAACGTTAAGAATTGTGGGCCATCTGCTTCGTTGGCTGCTGCGTTGGCTTCGCTGGCTTTGGCCCGTTCCTGCTTCTTCCAGAAGCGGTTCCAGTAGCCACATACCTATGAAACATATTCTCTCGTGTGATCCTCCTCCGCGTGACATTACAAACGAGTTGTCTTACGTGAGCGTGCTACACGTGCACCTACATCTGTACTTCCAATACGTGCATGTACACGTGCACTAATTACACCTTTCCTGACATTGTCACCTTGTGTAAACCAGCATAGTACGTGCCATCTCTCATGTAACTTTGGATTCACAACTTAGTGTAAACCCATTGTTCCAGCAGCTTCCACGTTATCTCTCACAGTGGATGGTACTGACACTTGACAACTGGTCTAGTTCAGGAGGATCCCTAGTGACGCCTCGCAAATACTTGTCACGATCACGGTAACTTACATAATCCAATGCGACACGTAGCTGTTTTCCAGTATACCCACAGCTGTGCCAGCATTTGAAATAGAAAGTGTACCTTGTGCACCCAGGTTCGTTCATCGCTGGTGTTTCTCAGGTACCTGATTATTTCTCCTTTGATAACACCAGTGAAAACGTGGTCTGGGTGGTTAGACTTGCCGTGGAGATAAAGAAATTTGGAGATAGGTTTCGTGTACACCTTGATGTCCACAATATTCCTGAAGAGGAATCTCCTTCCTTTATAGATCTCCAGATCCAGGTAGATAGCTCGCTGATCACTGATATCCCATGTAAAGTTGAGATTTGAGCATGCACTTAACTTTTTCATGAGACTTTCAGCCGCTTCTCTGGATCGGAGGATCACGAAACCATCATCAATATATCTTCGGTTCATGATCACATCCTTGGCATAGTCCTTGAAGATCCTTCGGAACTTATAGAACAAGTACAAGTTGGCAAATGATGGAGCAACTGGTGTGCCCGTTGCTGTCCCAGTTACTTGTCTATAAACCCTTTCTCCTAGCTGCACGAAATTGTTGTTCATAATCAGCTGTAGGATACGACACCAGAAGCCATTGTTAGTCATGAATATTGAAGGTAGTTCACGAACCAACACCCGAATGGCATCTTTGATGTCGATTGCAGGGTAGCACCTTTCTACGTCGTACGTTAGGAATGTACAGTCGTTGGGAAGGTGCATTTGTTCCAATTGTCTCACAGTCTGCCAGCTGTTCACAGTGATAGCCGGTATCTTTGCCACAACTTCGTTTAGAATTGAACTTAGTTGTCGCGACAATTCGGCCAGCATATATGAGTGTGATGCTGTGATTGGCCTAGACTTGACTGTGGGCTTATGGATCTTCGGAAGTACATAAAAGGGAGCTGGGTCTTCGGCTTTCTTGGCGTATCGAATGATACTTTTCTCTTCCTTCTCGGGTAGTGGACACTGTTGCAAGATTTCAACGAGGTTACTGAGTACTCTTTCATGGGGGAAAGAAGACACTTCAGAGAATGCACCCCCGTTGATTTCTCCGTCCACTAGTCCGTCGTAGAAGTCAGAGCTCATAAGTGTGAGACCAAGGTTCTTATCCGATTTTTGACGATCCAACCCTTTTCCTTAATGTACTTCATTCCTTGCACTATCGTTAAATGCAAGGAAGGGGGTCGATCAACATTCATCTTACTAACCACTCTCTCCAACTTGTGTTGAACACGAGTTATGGTTTGTCGATCAACCCCGTCATACCCTCTCTTCAGAACCCTTGGCAGATCTGTCACAGCTTGTCCGAGTGACAGCCTGAGCGGCGATTGCAGAGAAAACCCTCCTCCTACCGATAGTACCTTCTTCACATTATCCGGTACTTCGTTATGAGGTATGTTAATCGGAGGGTTGTACTTCATGCTTCTGGGTTCAAAAGAGCGGGGCTTCCGTGGCCTTGAACGGTTTAATTTTGCTTGGCGCCCCGTCCGGTGGCGCCTCGCTTCCCGTTTTTCGGCCTTCCTTTGGATTTTCCTTTCGTCTTAGAAGCATTCCCCTGATTGCCTTTCTTCGGGTAAGGCTTTTCAGTCCTCTTTGGGCCTTGCTTCTTCTGAGAGTCTCGGATGCTCTTCACATCCTTTTTCAACGCTGAGAGCTCCTTCCGCAGCCGATCGACTCCCGTAGTATCTGGAGCCTCCACTTCATCGGCCTCGACAGCGGCTTTCTTCAGGAGATCAGCGGAACGTTTCTCAGATTCGACGAACGATCCAAAGGTGAGCTTAAGTTCAAACTTCATCCTGGACTTCTCCATATCTTCGTGGAGTTTTGTCCATGTAGTTGGTCTTGAAGTCCTTCACTCGCTCATCTGTTAGGTCCGGGATGAGGTTATAAGCATGGTGTAGTGCTTCCTCGACCTTTACAGTGGCTTCTTTGAAGATGTCCTTACGCTCGCCATTCATTTCCTTGACATCATCGGCTCTGGCGTCAAGAAGGAGCTGAATGGCATCTTTGCAATAGCGTTCGGTAAGGACCTTGAACTTCTCACGGAACGATTCCTCCTGGGAACTAGGACATTGAGGCATGCGGGGCACTGCAATGGCCTTAGGGACAGTTCCTTTCTCTTGGTGTTCGAGTAGTTCACTCAAGAGGGAGGTTCTTTTCACGATCTTCTCATCCAAATCCTGAACGCGTCGACGATACGGAGCGACGACTTTGTCCAGGTTCGGCTTCACCATGCCATACAGTTCTTCATCCGAGTACTCTAGCGGTGGAGTCTCGGGAACCATGTTCTGAGGCGGCATCTTCGGTGAATGATTGAGATCGGATTGGCGACGGCAACTACCCCTCGGATTAGGGGTTTTTTGCTTTAGGGGTGGGGGGTGTGCGGCGTCGCGGGGGTTTAGGGGGAGAGAGCGGCTTAGGGGCTTAGGGGAAGCCCCTGATTTAGGGGAGGGTTATATAAGAGGAGGTTGAGAGAAAGAAGGAGGGAAGGGGAAAGAGGGAAGGGGAACGACTTAAGCTTGGCAGAGCGCTTTCGTCTTTATGACTCCTCAGTGCCTGGTGGGTTGACTGGGAGGAGAGAAGGGTCGGAGCGATTCCGGAGCCCTTATATACACTCCTGATCTACCCTAACACTAAGCTGCCGCTACCTCTTAACTACATGTGTATGATGACTCACTCCAACGTTAAGAATTGTGGGCCATCTGCTTCGTTGGCTGCTGCGTTGGCTTCGCTGGCTTTGGCCCGTTCCTGCTTCTTCCAGAAGCGGTTCCAGTAAGCCACATACCTATGAAACATATTCTCTCGTGTGATCCTCCTCCGCGTGACATTACAACGAGTTGTCTTACGTGAGCGTGCTACACGTGCACCTACATCTGTACTTCCAATACGTGCATGTACACGTGCACTAATTACACACCTTTCCTGACATTGTCACCTTGTGTAAACAGCATAGTACGGGCCATCTCTCATGTAACTTTGGATTCACAAACTTAGTGTAAACCCATTGTTCCAGCAGCTTCCACGTATCTCTCACAAGTGGATGGTACTGACACTTGACAACTTGGTCTAGTTCAGGAGGATCCCTAGTGACGCCTCGCAAATACTTGTCACGATCACGGTAACTTACATAATCCAATGCGACACGTAGCTGTTTTCCAGTATACCCACGTTGTGCCAGCATTTGAAATAGAAAGTGTACCTTGTGCACCCAGGTTCGTTCATCGCTGGTGTTTCTCAGGTACCTGATTATTTCTCCTTTGATAACACCAGTGAAAACGTGGTCTGGGTGGTTAGACTTGCCGTGGAGATAAAGAAATTTGGAGATAGGTTTCGTGTACACCTTGATGTCCACAATATTCCTGAAGAGGAATCTCCTTCCTTTATAGATCTCCAGATCCAGGTAGATAGCTCGCTGATCACTGATATCCCATGTAAAGTTGAGATTTGAGCATGCACTTAACTTTTTCATGAGACTTTCAGCCGCTTCTCTGGATCGGAGGATCACGAAACCATCATCAATATATCTTCGGTT